>JAWNME010000472.1:0-73268 GCA_035044385.1 Drosophila neutralis | reverse complement strand
GAAAGAGAAAAAAGAATAAAGCTCTGAAAGGAAAAATTAATAAATGGTGAAATAGTCCGATTTAAATGGACAGTGTCGTGTCATTTTGTCGGCTATTTGGTATAAAGCAATTTATATCAATTGGAGCACGTGTGAAAAATTTACTCCACCCCTTGCTCGGCTGTATGAGCGCGCCTCTCTCGCTCTCAGTTGTGCAAAGAAAGCAAGTGATATATATCGATAGGACGATAATCCAGTGTCTACACACCGTGAAGTGAAAAATTTATATCGATTAGACGATTACCAGTGTTTACACACCATTACAAATATTCATAGTGAACGTATGAGTTTTCCGCGCCAATATGAACAACACCCTCCATACCGCCACTCCCGGCGACGCGCCTGATACTGCAGCTGCAGTTTCCTGGTGCTCGCCTTCTCTTACCGGGCAGACCAGCGAACTCCGATATAATCTGCGCTCTCGCTCAGAAAGCAGCAACAACAACAACAACAAAGTCAACAATGCAAGAATTGCAAAATCCCAACAACAATTTCATCAACGACAATACAAGCAACGCCAACAACAACAACAACAACACTAATAAAGGCACTAAAAATTATATTGGTGATATTGACGCGAACAACAGTGCTAGCAAAAAAAGAAAAATTGCGACAATCAACGATTGCATCCAATTGGGCACAGTGCCATCTACTTCTACAGGTGCTCGTGCAGCACAACAAGCACTAGAGGACCCGCTGTCGGATTCTGACTCAGACATCGAGTCAGTGGATATGGCAGAGAGGACTACAGATGCTGCTTCCCCAATCTTTCCGCTGATTGTGGGCGATGAGGACACAAGTCTGGGCGCTGCCGCTGAGATCCGCGATTCTCTATCAAACACTCGCACTGCGGAACCACAGCCTACACGGCCTTCCAAGCCCCCTCCGCTTATAGCTGAGGGTATCACCAACGTTGTTGGACTGCTTGAAGCATTAAATGCTGTCACGCCGCCTGACAGCTTTATGCTTAAATGCAGTGGCGGTGGTACTATAAGAGTCATGCCAAGTGGTATTGACGCATACAGGGCAATCCAGAAATTGTTCTCAGAGAAGAAAATCCCATTTCACTCTTACCAACTAAAGGAGGACAGAGGCTTCCGAGTGGTGGTCAGAGGACTGCATCCATCGTTGCAGAAAATTGACTGCTTAAAAGACGAGCTCGCCAGATTTGGGAACTTAGTGCGAGGAGTTCAAACCATCGTCAGCCGGGTTAGCAAAAAGGAGCTAAACCTTTGTTATTTGGAGCTGGAGCCGGCTGCGAATAACAAAGATATCTACAACTTACGCTCCATCTCTCAGGTGCGCATCACTGTTGAATGCCCTGATCGGCATTTGGACATCCCCCAATGCCACCGCTGCCAGGAATTTGGTCATACTATGAAGTACTGCCAAAAACAGCATCGCTGCGTTAAGTGTGGTTCAGCACATGCTAGTCAAGATTGCGAAAAACCATTGGATGTCGATCCGAAATGTGCAAACTGTGGTGGAACACATCCAGCAAGCTGGAAAGGATGCCCGGCTTATCAGCGCGTTGCCAAAGGAAGGAAGCTTGTGGCTCAGCCTGGAAGGCCGGCTCAATACCTCCAAAAGTCGCGCCCAAGAAGCCCGGCTCCTATACGCAATGCCCAATTTTCTTATGCTGATGCCGCCAGACTCCAAACGGCTCCTCAGCTCCTTCAGCACCTTGGGCAATTGTCACAGCAGCAGCGTCACCATCAGCAGCAGCTTCATCAACAACAACAGCCACAACCTCAGCACCGCCAGCAGCCGCAGCAGCCGCTATAGCAGCAACAACAACCTTGGCCGCCTCAACAAGATGCTCCGCAGGTTCCTGAGCAACAGCAGACAAGAAAAAAGCGACCACCGAAAGTCCGCCAGATGCTTAGGCATCGAGAGAACGCTCAGCATCAGCAGAAACACTTGCAGAAACGCCAGCAGCAGATTCACCATCAGCAGCAGCTTCTTCAAGAACAACAGCCACAACTTCAGCAACGCCAGCAGCAGCAACACCAACAGCAACAGCACATGCAGCAAGAACATCAACAGCAACTAAGCCATCATCAACAACACCACCTGCCTTTGCGTCACCAGCATCAGCAGCCCTCACAGGATCAATATCAGCAAGTGCAACAGCCTTACCTGTATTATCAACCCGCCAATCCCCAGCTTGACAGTCTTATGTCAAAATTCGACAAGTTAAGTTAGACAATGATGGCCATGATGAGCCTGTTGCACGCTGTACTTGCCAATAAATGAGCCAAATTGGGATGCGCGTTGGCGTGTGGAACGCCAATGGCCTTGTTTATTCATCATCCATCAAATAGATGTAATGTTGGTCTGTGAGACTCACTACTGCTCCAAATCACACTATAGGCTACCAGGCTACGATATCCACCTAGCCAATCATCGGCAGCGGTTATCATAAAATCTTCTCTGCAACATCATGAGCTGACTCCTGTAAGTTGGCTCTGCGCACAATGCGCTGCCGTTAAAGTCTCTAGTGATTAAGGCGAAGTAGTCCTAGCGGCTGTCTATTGTCCGCCACGTTTTGTGTGGGCATTGGAAGACTTTAAATGTCTCTTCGAAGAGCCAAGTTCCTGATTGCTGGAGACTGGAATGCTCAACACCATATCTGGGGTACTGCTTTGGACACTCGCCGTGGGATTGCGCTTGCGGATTGCGTGAGAGACTCCAACCTACAAGTACTTGCCACGGGAGGTGCAACGCACTATTCGTACTGTAGTCATAGCCGACGCTGGAATACGTTCTGACTGTCTTGGTATATCTGAGCGAATTGAGCTTAACTCCGATCACATCCCTTTGATCGTTGAGTATAGAATGGCTGTTACTCTAAATGCTCCCAAGGCACGTCTTCTGCCGCGCAAGGGAAACATCACCCGATTCCGGCAGAGGTTGGAGCAGCTTGTCAACTTGAACATGGAGCTGCATTCACCGGCTGATATAGACGACGCATCGAAGTTATTCCTGCGTAATATTAACGCCGCGGCGGAATACTCCATGCTTGGCCAACTTCCTTGTTCGTCTCGCAGTCCAGCTAAGCCTTTTTTAAAAACTGAGATTTTGGATCTGGTAAGGCACAAGAGAGCATTGCGTCGCCAATATATGCGCTCACGCAATCCTTTGGATGTAAGGGACTTTAGGCGGGCTCCGTACGAGCTGCGAAAGTTGCTTTTCGACACTAAGAGCCAGTACTTCCAGGATATGTTCCGCAATGCCGATCCCAATAAGAATCATGAATTCAATTTGTGGAAGACAACGCGTTGTGTCAAGCGGCAGCCACTCAGGCGGATCCCCATCATGCGACCGGACAACACTTGGTGTCGATCGGACGCAGAGATTGCATCGGCATTTGCGGATGAGCTCCAAGGCCGGTTCACGCCTTTTGAGCTTGCGTCACCCAGCCAGGTACTGGAAACTGAGGCATTTTTAAGTGCAGATCTCGATCCTGTCCAACCGATCACACCTATCGCCCCTAATGAGGTCCGCTTACAGATTCAGAAGCTGAAGACTACGAAAGCCCCTGGCTATGATGGCATCGACGGTAGAGTTGCTAAGGCCCTCCCCGAGAAGGGAGTGATGTTCTTGGTGCTACTCTTTAACTCAATGGTTCGCGTCCACCACTTCCCCACTCTATGGAAGTGTGCTGTGATTGCGATGATTCCGAAACCTGGCAAGCCGGATAATCTTGTCTCGTCATATCGACCGACAAGCTTGCTGTCCACTTTCTCCAAGATATTTGAAAAAATATTTCTTGGAAAATTGTCGGCAGTAAGTGGCTTCCAGAGTGCCATTCCTGATCATCAGTTTGGCTTTAGGCATCACCATGGTACACCAGAGCAAGTTCATCGAGTAGTTCAGCAGTCCTTGAGGCCTTGGAAAATGAGAAGTGCAGCTCTGCTGTCTTCCTGGATATCCAGCAAGCGTTTGATCGCGTATGGCATGATGGCCTGCTTTTTAAGCTTAAGTCCCTACTACCATCGGCGCTGTATTTACTGCTGAGGTCCTACCTGCTTGGCCGTTCTTTTATGGTTGAAGTTAGGGGCGAGCGATCAAACATACGCCGCATCGGAGCGGGTGTACCGCAGGGTAGTGTCCTCGGACCTGCCTTTTACACATTGTACACCGCGGACTTGCCGATTCCGGTAGCCAGAAACACGCTGCTTGCCACATACGCGGATGACACTGTGTTCCTTGCAAAAACTCCTCTTCTGCCTGGAGAGCAGCAGCGATTACGCAAAGGTTCTTGGATGGTTTTAGTACATGGGCCAACCGGTGGAACATCTGCATCAATGAGAACAAGTCTCAGCACTGTACGTTTGCGCTCAGGAGTGGTAACTGTCCAACCGTCCGACTCAACAACACGACCATATCTCAGGGGAACCATGTTCGCTACCTGGGTATGTATCTGGACAGGAAACTTACCTGGCGCAAACACATACAGATCACGGCAGCAGTGTGTAGATCCAAAAGGGCGAAACTCAACTGGTTGCTGAAGCCATCCAGCAAACTCAGCTTGAGCAACAAGCTGCTGGTGTATAGGAGCATCATCGTGCCCACATGGACATATGGGATTCCATTTTGGGGCACAGCGGCAAAATCTTGGGTTAACCAAATTCAAGTCTTGCAGAACAAGGTGCTAAGAGATGTCTCAGGAGCTCCACCTTATGTGCGCAATATGACGCTGCACAACGACTTGTGTGTTCCGACAAGTTTTCAGTCAAATAAACAGACACACAAGTCGTTATAATGACCGGTTACATAACCATGTTAACCCATTGGCTTCGACACTAGGGTCGAATACAACCCGCAGACGCTTAAAGCGACTCCACACCAGCGACCTCTGGACTGTTGGGCGTTAATATTTTTCGTTAATGTTAGCAAAAATGTTATATTTAATCTTACATTTGATGTTACTTAATATTGTAATACGTTAAAACCAATTATTTGTTTATGTTATTAATTTAAATTCAACCTTCAAAACAATATTTTATAACCTTTCAGTAGGTTGATCAATATTAAATTAAATTGCTACATAAAAAAAAAAAAAAAAAAAAAAAGATTTGCTTCTTTGACAATTTTTGTGAATTAAGTCTCCCATAAGATTGTTCATTCAACGTTGAAAGGTTGCTGGTGCATATTTCAAGCCAAATGGCATTCGTGCATATTCGAAATGTCCTGCTTTGGTTGAGAATGCTGTTTTTGACTTGACTGTTCGTCCATCTGATCTGAATTTGATGAAATCCATTAGCTAAATCGATTTTGGTGAAATATTGACATTTTCCTAACTTGTCCAATATTTCATCCATTACAGGAATGGGAAATTTATTTTTTATTTTTTTTATCGTTAAGGCTGCTATAGTCTACGACTATTCTATATTTTTTCTCTCCGGATGCACCTTCTTTTTTGGTACTACCCAGATAGGAAAACAATATGGTGAATTAGATGGTTGTATAAAAATTTGTTGCATCATTTCTTTCATTTGCTTGTTAAATTCAACATCATAGCTTTGTGGATATTTATAAGGTTTCCTATAACAAGGGTCCTAATTTTTTGTATTGATAACGTGATTTACAGTATTTGTGAAAGTCAAATTGTGACTCTCTTTATACTGCATATCGCTAAATTCAAACAAAACTTTTTATAACCTGGATTTTTCTTCCTTATTTAGGTGTTCTATTCTAAATTGATTGCTTTCCACTAATTCGTTTTCTAATGCGTATGCTTTATTTATATCTTGTATTGTATTAGTGGTGGGTCTTTATATTAGTTTAGGTTCATATAATTAAATCATGAGCTATTAATACGTGCGCTGCAGATTCCGCAGACACACAATAAATAAGTAAAATATCAGCAAATAATATTGCAATCACTGCACTCAATAGCATTGGGTCAGCGGTCGCCACATATTGCAAACCGCAGCACTCAGCGGTTGCCTCACACTGAGGTCGGTGTAATCGATGGCACTTGGTCAGCGGTCGCCTTATATTGCGAACACTGCATTCGATGGCACTAGGTCAGCGATCGCCTCATATTTCGATCGCTGCACTTAGCGGAAGTAGAACAACCGTCGCCCAAAGCACGAAATTGGGACATTGCAATCGCTGCACTTGATACACTCACCGTACAAAACTGACGAATTATATATTTTTATATATGTATTTAGAGTTAAGAATTATGTATAAATAAATCCCTGCTCGTCAGACTAAACAGTTCGAATCTAATCAATCGTCAACGCATCGAAGGATCTTACTCTCCGCTCCGTAGTCCAACTAGTTACAAGTGCAAGTTGCGACGCTTATAGTAGTCAGTTTATGTGCTGAATATGTCCCTTTTCACACAAACATTTTGGTGACCCCGACGTGATGGTTAATCATTTTGACGGTAATCATTCTGATGACCCCCGACGGTTGAGTCCTGAAGTTGTCAACAAGGCGACAAAGGACAATCAACCTCCAAAAATCCATATTTGAAGTTGCCAACAAGGCGACAATCAAAGGATACTTTGCTGATCCCAACGCGGATGGTCATACAGTGTTGTAACGAACCTCGTTGGCTTTGCCGGGCTAACGCTCAGTCGAGCTGTGGGTTCGTGCAACAAATTTAGAAAATTGGTACCGATGTGACAATTGACAACACGTTTTGTTATATTCTGCCTAGTGTTTGAGTTTGTTTCTTCGACGATTCAATGAGGCCTTGGCTAGTTTCGGTAAGTGGTCCTGTTCGGAAAAGTCAGTTCTAGGTTCTAGGCACCCCCTACACCAGTTACGCAAGACAAGACCGCGGCCTCGCGCTGTTCCGACAGCTTACGATACGGCACCCCGTTTGACCAAACGGATTTCGCACGTATACTGTCTGGCTCAGGCAGGTTATCGCACGCTTAGCTTGGAACTGTGTAGGCCTTGCATCGTAGCACAACTTAAACGTAGCAAGGATTCACTACGATATCGTTTTAAGGACCTCAGTGTCCTGTATTAGTAAAAGTCTTTACTCGCTGTTTATTTCCCTGCCGCACTCGCGTAGATTTTATTCGTAGCTCCCGCTTACGAACTTTGTTTTGAAATTATTGGGCAGCGTTTCCCCTTTTCACTTTGGTATTGAACTGCACTTCAACAGAGGTTCCGCTTAGCGTATCAGATCTCGCTGAACTGTTCGACAGAGGTCTCAGCCGGACACATCATTTGGCTGCATACAACAAACCAACACCACTTCTATCGCGACGTTGGAAAATCGGTTCTCACATTGCACGAACTTCGTACTCCTGTATGCGAAATTTCTGCAATGTTGAACTCAACTCACGACCTCTTTGTCCCATTTCAGAAAACGCAAGCGATCTAGAAGTTCTCACTCCTGGGCATTTCCTGATTGGAACTCCATACGCCAATCATACACTCAACGGACACGCTTAGCTCAGCGCTGCCCAGCGTCATCCACATCATGTTCCTCCACCACGCTGGTGTCCAAGGCGACGGGTGTGCTGATGTCAATTGCCTCCTCGTCGGCGTTGGGTGGCTCCACAATAATTCGCAGTACGCGAAGTCATCATAATCACCATCCTCAACAACAGCAACAGCACCTGAATCAAAATCATAATCATGGCCACAGCCACAATCATAATAGCCACAATCGAAGAGCCCGACATAACACATCTCTGGAAAGGACGGCGTCTCGCGAGCTGCAATAATCAAAACTGCAGCTGGCACCGTCAATGGAGCCATTGGCAGGATCGCTGTTCTGCCCCCTGAGACCAAGTCGGTTGAAACCCTTGCACTTTCAACGGGGGGAGTATGTCGGAGGCAGCAGCAGCCAAGCCAACAACCAATTAATTATAAGAATCATAAATCATAACTTCCTAACGTAATTTGCATGCCCATCCCTGGGTTTTTTTGTCTTTGCCTTTTCATCTTCACCTTGCACATGCAAGTTCATCGGACACTCTCGATTTAGCACTCGTCGGTTGTGCATGGGCAAACGGAACACGAGTAACAAATATATTAAACAAACATACAAACATAAATACATTAATTTATAATTTGGAACACACAAAACATGCTGTAAACTAAGCCTATACATTATAATATAGGCATATGGAGAGAAAATTGTATAAATAAGAAATAAATAAATAATCACACATAACTCAGACCTCAATTCGAACATAGGTGAGCGTGAAAAAGGCGCACTCCTCTAAACACTTACCCTTTCCTTTGTGCGTTTTCATTTAATTTCTCCGTTTTTATTTTATTATTTTATATATATAGGTGTATACGACCTTTATATACCCTTTCTCTTTTTTCAATCTTACCCTTTCCTATGGGGCATTTGATTTATTTATTATACATATATAGTGACATATCCAGATCACGTCGATCTCTCATGTCCACACTCACTGCAACCACATCAGCATAAACATAAACAAATCTAACAGAGGCAGCGCACAAAACGCACAGATCAGTATAAGCATAAACAAATCCAACTGAGCCAGCGCACAAGAGTTAAAACGCTGTCTCAGCATAAACACATCCGTCAACGCATTTCATAAGAGCAATGCCGTCTCAGCGCATTTTCTAAACGTAAACAAAATCCTAAAACTAAAGACGCAAATGAGAGCTTTCATTATAGATAAAACCATAAGCTAGAGTCAGAGTTATTTTGTACACAGATCTAAAAGGACATAGATTCGTTTTGTATGACGTGCGTTTGGTGGAATAAATCAATAATAAATTGTTTAAGAAAAATATAACAATAATAAATTGTTTAACTTTATATTTGTGTTAAATAAAAATATAACAATAATAAATTGTTTAACTTTATATATGTGTTAAATAAAAATATAACAATAATAAAATAAATTGTTTAACTTTATATTTGTGTTAAATAAAAATTTAATAACAATAATCAATTATCTAGTTTTATTTGATGCTGCTGGAATACTCTCACAACAAAAACGTAATTGGCGCAGCCGGTAGGATAGCAAAATTGTGAAACGTCGTGATCCTTTACAGGAGACGTACTAGTGTTTTACGAAATTGTTATCCGCTTAAGGACCCTCGTGATCCTTGAAAAACTTCTAAAAATAAGTAAATCATAATATAAGCGAAGCAAACGACAAAAAAAACACGAAACTTTTTTTTTCCATTGAATAAACTTTTACAAAAAAATAAATAAAATAATATAAAATTATTCCAAAAAACTGAATAAAGCAACAACAAAAACGAAAAAAAAAAAAAATAAATAAAAATATAATAATAATAAAAAGGAAAGCGCTCTCGCAATCCTTTGGATCTAAGGGACTTTAGGCGGGCTGCGTACGAGCTGCGAAAGTTGCTTTTCGACACTAAGAGCCAGTACTTCCAGGATATATGCTCCGCAATGCCGATCCCAATAAGAATCATGGATTCAATTTGTGGAAGGCAACGCGTTGTGTCAAGCGGCAACCACTCAGGCGGATCCCCATCATGCGACCGGACAACACTTGGTGTCAATCGGACGCAGAGATTGCATCGGCATTTGCGGATGAGCTCCAAGGCCGGTTCACGCCTTTTGCGCTTGCGTCACCCAGCCAGGTACTGGAAACTGAGGCATTTTTAAGTGCAGATCTCGATCCTGTCCAACCGATCACACCTATCGCCCCTAATGAGGTCCGCTTGCAGATTCGGAAGCTGAAGACTACGAAAGCCCCTGGCTATGATGGCATCGACGGTAGAGTTGCTAAGGCCCTCCCCGAGAAGGGAGTGATGTTCTTCGTGCTACTCTTTAACTCAATGGTTCGCGTCCACCACTTCCCCACTCCATGGAAGTGTGCTGTGATTGCGATGATTCCGAAACCTGGCAAGCCGGATAATCTTGTCTCGTCATATCGACCGATAAGCTTGCTGTCCACTTTCTCCAAGATATTTGAAAAAATATTTCTTGGAAGATTGTCGGCAGTAAGTGGCTTCCAGAGTGCCATTCCTGATCATCAGTTTGGCTTTCAGGCATCACCATGGTACACCAGAGCAAGTTCATCGAGTAGTTCAGCATGTCCTCGAGGCCTTGGAAAATAAGCAGTACAGCTCTGCTGTCTTCCTGGATATCCATCAAGCGTTTGATCGCGTATGGCATGATGGCCTGCTTTTTAAGCTTAAGTCCCTACTACCATCGGCGCTGTATTTACTGCTGAGGTCCTACCTGCTTGGCCGTTCTTTTATGGTTGAAGTTAGGGGCGAGCGATCAAACATACGCCGCATCGGAGCGGGTGTACCGCAGGGTAGTGTCCTCGGACCTGCCTTGTACACATTGTACACCGCGGACTTGCCGATTCCGGTAGCCAGAAACACGCTGCTTGCCACATACGCGGATGACACTGTGTTCCTTGCTGACTCCTCCTCTGCCTGGAGAGCAGCAGCGATTACGCAAAGGTTCTTGGATGGTTTTAGTACATGGGCCAACCGCTGGAACATCTGCATCAATGAGAACAAGTCTCAGCACTGTACGTTTGCGCTCAGGAGTGGTAACTGTCCAACCGTTCGACTCAACAACACGACCATATCTCAGGGGAACCATGTTCGCTACCTGGGTATGTATCTGGACAGGAAACTTACCTGGCGCAAACACATACAGATCACGGCAGCAGCGTGTAGATCCAAAAGGGCGAAACTCAACTGGTTGCTGAAGTCATCCAGCAAACTCAGCTTGAGCAACAAGCTGCTGGTGTACAGGAGCATCATCGTGCCCACATGGACATATGGGATTCCATTTTGGGGCACAGCGGCAAAATCTTGGATTAACCAAATTCAAGTCTTGCAGAACAAGGTGCTAAGAGATATCTCAGGAGCTCCACCTTATGTGCGCAATATGACGCTGCACAACGACTTCTGTGTTCCGACAGTCTTCAGCCAAATAAACAGACATACAAGTCGTTACAATGACCGGTTACATAACCATGTTAACCCATTGGCTTCGACACTAGGGTCGAATACAACCCGCAGACGCTTAAAGCGGCTCCACACCAGCGACCTCTGGACAGTTGGGCGTTAATATTTTTCGTTAATGTTAGCAAAAATGTTATATTTAATCTTACATTTGATGTTACATAATATTGTAATACGTTAAAACCAATTATTTGCTTATGTTATTAATTTAAATTCCATGTTATTATATATTCAACCTTCAAAACAATATTTTATAACCATTCAGTAGGTTGATCAATATTAAATTAAATTGCTACATAAAAAAAAAAATAAAAATAAAAAGGAAAGAAAACAAAACAACAGTAATATGAAAGTGTAACAAACAAATAACAAATAAACAAAACGAAAGTGAAAGAAACAGATTTAAAACAAACAAACAACAAAAAACAACAAAATGATGTCAGAAGCCACATTGATCCGACTAAGAGGACGTAACTGCCGACCACGATCCTTCTTTGCTGAAGATGATGAAATGGGAGCCTATTTAGGAGGTATCGAATTCCAAAAATTAATCTACGAAAGCGAGGACATAAGCAGAACCAAACAACATTGGGGGCGATACAACAAAATGATAGTGGAAAGCTGGGCTAAGCTGAAGGATTGGCTGACCGTTGTGCTCGAGCCACTCACCAAATCTAAACCCTCGACTTTGGCAGGCTTCGTAAATTATCTACTGAAAATAGACAAATCGGAAAAGGATCTCAAGAGCAAAATGATCAAGCAACTGAATGTGTTTCTATCCGAGCACACGACTCGTTTCGTTGATCGTCTGTTCGATGCCATCGCCAGCAAGGAGTACCTAACTTTGCCCTTTCCCATACCAGAGACCACGATAATCGTTCCCGAACTGGAGCTGGACCATGACCTGGAGGTTAGTACCAATCAGCAACAGCAGCAACAAAAAATCAACAACGAAATCATCATTAAGGAGCCCGCGTCCAGCGCCCTCGTCAGCAGCACCAGCAGTGCCTTAATTGCCACAGAGGCCAACACAACAAGTAAGAATGGGATATCAGAAACTAAGATTATAACAAATTACATAGCAAATGAAAACAAAATAAGAGAATATAATAACAAAAACAAAGAAAATAGAAAACGAAGAAAATAAGGAAAAAGAATATGAAAATGAAAATCAGGAAGAAGAATATGATTAACGAAAATAAGAAAAAGAATATGAAAACAAAAAAAAAAAAAGTATATTATGAATCAAAGAGATAAAAATAGATAAGGATTAATAACGAAATATGGTAAAGAATATATGACAAATACAAAGAGAATATAAAACAAAATAAGTTAAAAGATATAATAACGAAAATATGGTAGAAGAATAATAACGAAAATACGAAAGAAGAATATAAAAACAAAAATAAGGAAGAAGAATATGAAAATGAAAATAAGGTAAAAGAATATACTAACGAAAATAGGGCAGAAAAATATCAGACCCCCACTAATCGAAAATGACAAGTATGAATAAAATTAAAAGATCAATAAGCTAACTGACAAAAGAAAAACTTACGAAGTAGATACGAACTATAGAGAAATGCTACTTATTCAAACCAAAAATAACAAATCCAATCAGAAGAAAAAAAGCATGACAAAACAACTAGATAGCAAACATTTCAAAGAAACGAATAGAGGCCGAAAAATCACAATTTATAAAACAACATTTAAAAAGAAAAAGAAAATAAATATGAACAAATTTAATTAAATATTGATTCACAAAAATTATTAAAAAAAATATATATACTTGCATAAGAGTACATACAAAAACTAACAATACATTGTGTTTTGAGGACAGCGTCTTTTTCACGCTCACCTATATTTGAATTGAGTTATTTCGCTGCGTGATTATTTTTATCTAATGTAATACACGATATATAGCTTTACATTATTTTCTTTCATATGGTTGTGTATTTAATTCACTGTTTATTCAATGTTCACTCTATCATCTTATATATTATTGTGTATATTACAAATGTATGTTATTCCGTTACAAGTTATATATGGGATACGTTAGGTATGGTATGTATGTTTGTTTGTATGTTTATTTTGCGTGTTTGACAAATTTGATGCGCGTGTTTCGCTTGCCTATGCACAGCCGACGAGTGCTAAATCGAGAGTGAGTTAATGAGCTTGCATGTGCAAGGCGAATACAAAAGAATGCAAAGATAAAGATTAGCGATGGGCAAGCGATGACGTTATGAAGCTACGTTACTTATCGATACTTAAGATTAATTGGTTGTTGGCTGCTGCTGCCTCCGACATACTCCCCCCGTTGAAAGCGCAAGGGTTTCAACCGACTTGGTCTAAGGGGGCAGAACAGCGATCCTGCCAACAGCTCCTTTGACGGTGCCAGCTGCAGGTTTGATTATTGCAGCTCGCGAGACGCCGTCCTTTCCAGAGATATGTTATGTCGGGTTCTTCGATTGTGGCTATTATGATTGTGGCTCTTATGATTGTGGCTCTTATGATTGTGGCTCTTATGATTGTGGCTCTGGCTGTGGCTATGATTATGATTTTGATTCAGGTGTTGTTGCTGTTGTTGATGACGGTGAGGATGACTTCGCGTACGGCGAATTATTGTGGAGCCACCAGCGCCGACGATAGGTTTACATCGGCACACCAGTCGCCGTACACCAGCGTGCAGGAACATGATGTGGATACATGAGGCGATTGACACCGGCACGTCGCCGTGGACCCAGCGTGGTGCAGGAACATGATGTGGATGACGATGAGGCAATTGACATCGGTACACCAGTCGCCGTGGACACCAGCGTGACGACTTCGCGCACTGCGAATTATTGTGGAGCCACCCAGCGCCGACGAGGCAATTGACATCGGCACACCAGTCGCCTTGGACACCAGCATGGTGCAGGAACATGATGTGGTGAAGCTGGCCAGCGCTGAGCTAAGCGTGCCCGTTGAGTGTATGATTGGCGTATGGAGTTCCAATCAGGAAATGCCCAAGAGTGAGAACTTCTAGATCGCTTGCGTTTTCTGAAATGAGACAAAGAGGTCGTGAGTTCATCGTTGCAGAAACTTCGCATACAGGAGTACGAAGCTCGTGAAATGTGAGAACGGCTTTTCCAACGTCGCGATAGAAGTGGTGTTGGTTTGTTGTATGCAGCCAAATGATGTGTCCGGCTGAGATGATGCTGATGAGCGCTCGCTGGCAGATGTTGCAGCAAGTTGTTGCTGTTGTCGTTGCTAGCGCCCAGCGACAATGCAGCGCACGATGGGGAAGAGGAGGAGCCGCCCACAATAGTTGTTTGTTGGGTGCTACCTTTGCGCACCAACTTCTTCAAGCCATCGACTTCGCTCCGCTTGGTGGCTTGTGTTGCGCCAGCCGTTGAGCTAGTGTTTGATTTATGTGTGTTGCCCGCAGCCTCCTTGCGTGTGGCAATGTTGGTAATAGATTCATTGCTAACCCGGCTGCAGTTTGCTAGTGCTGCTGCTTGCTGAACCGGCAGTTTGTGGCTTCGATGCTGTTGCTGCTGCCGCCGCATGGGTTTCTTGACCTGCTGACGAATTTCAGCAACTTCTTCAATAATGTCCGAATGCTTGATCGGAGCAGCTGGGGATGAGTGGTTGGGAATAGCACAGCCTCCAGAAACTACCCAGCCTAATTTGGTCTTCTGAAGCGTGGGTAAATGATTTGCCAGACGAATTTGCCCAACGCAAAGCAAGTCGAAAAATATGCCAGCGCCAATCAGCATATCAATCCTTTGACCTTTGTAGAATAGCGGGTCAGCGAGGTGGCATTTCTTGGGTATTTTCCATCCTGTGGTATTTATATCGAAGGGAGGCTGATAATCAATTATCTTTTGCGTTACGACTGCAGAAAATGATACTTGATATGAGCCAGTAGTTGATTGTGCCACAATGTCAGCTGCTTTGTTGAGCGAGAGAGAAGATTCGCCTATGCCTGATACCAACATATTCGAGCGGCGTGGTTCCAAATGAAGCTGGTTGACGAGACGAGTGGTGACTAAGTTGAGCTGCGATGCTGAGTCCAGCAGCGCTCTGCAAGGTACGAAGGTGCCAGATCGATTTCTGACGAGTATGATGGCCGTTGCGAGCAACACGTACTCGTTCTCATGGTGTTTCAGGGCTCTAGGTGGCGATGTGGACAAGGAGACAAGTGATGCGCCTTGAGCACGCGTTGTGTCGGGCAGCTGAGATGCAGACGAACTTGTGTCCATATGTAGCAATGAGTGGTGCTTCTGCTGGCAATGTTTGCAGTGACCAGACTGGCATTGCTGTAGACTATGCCCTTTGCGAAGGCAGTTAAAGCAGAGGTGCAGCCTTTTAGCTTCTGTATAGCGAATGGTTGGAGTTAAATTTGTGAATCGTGTACATTTTAATAAATCATGATCAGCAGATTCGCAAAAGACACAAGATTGAGCACTGTTGACAATTAGTGTATTGCGGTTCTGTACATACGATTTTCCCACATGCTTGCCAGGTGTGTGCGTTGCCGTGGCAAATTCTAAATTTTCCATCATGCGGCATCTTCTTTCCAAGAATGTGGACATGTCGGTCCATTTTGGTAGCCCTTTCAGGGGTAGTGCTTCCTCCCACTTCTCCTGCGTGGCTTGATCAAATTTGGATGTGATCAGGTGAATCAGCAACCCATCTGCAACGGCGTCAGCAGATGCCACTGCGTGCAACGCGCGCAGATGTGAGTTGATGCTGTCACTCAATTGACGCAGACTGCTTGCCGACCCCTTGTCCACACCTGAGAGCCTGAATATAGAACGGATGTGTGCCTGAAAATGCAACAATTTATTATCAAATCGATTTATCAACAATTCCATGGCTCTGTCGTAATTGTCCTCCGTTGGTTCAAATGCGCGAATCGCTTCCAACGCAGGTCCAGCTAGGCATGATCGCAGATGTTGAAATTTCTCCACTTTCGTTATTTCCTCATTCTGGCCGACGACAGTGTTATACATGGCGAAGAAATCGGGCCAGTCGATGTACGCACCGCCGAAACGTGGAAGCTCGAATTGTGGTAATCTGGAGAGACGCACCACGCTTCTTGAGCTACCATTTGGCGCGTTCGTATTACTCTGGACTGGTGTGGAATGGAGTATCGAAGCCTTGCGCAGATTGGCGAGTTCACGAGTGAGCTTGGCTGTCACCTCGCAGCTGACTTGGTCAAATTGCCACCTTGCGTCCGTGGCCAGCTCCATAAGATTAAGCTTCTCAAGCTTGGATTGCGCTTCATCAAAGTTGGAGCGCATTTTGCCGCTTAACTCCAGTCTAGCCTGCAGCTCAGCTTCGTCGAAAAGTATCAGCTGCTCAGTGGTTAGAGATGCGTTTAATGCATTGAGTTGCCGAGCTACAGATTCTGCCTTTGCCTTGAAGAAGTCCAAGGCCGAGGGAAGGGCCGCATTAGGATTTGATTCGTTGGCCATTTCAATTGATAGTCCCGATTGACTCACTCGATCAGCACTGGTAAATATGTGCGTAGATTTAAATGTATGTTGTTGTTATGCGAACAACAGAAGAACGAAAACGCAAACAAAGTTAACGGTAAGTACCGGTTGACCGCTGATTGCCCGCTGCGTTAACGAGAGTTCTTGCACAGCGCAACTAATGATTTGTTGGGCAACTGTACCACTTACGAGCATATGCGAATGCAAGAATGTGAGCGGGCAACGGAGACAAAAAAAAGGGTACACGCGCGTAATGAAAACGAAAGCGAAAATGTGCGAATGTGTGTATGTGTGCGAGCGTATTTGATGGTCTTTGCGTAGACTTATGCATAAGACGCTTAGATTGATTATTAAGCACAATGTTTAATAATCTTTCACTTGCACTTCACTGAGAGTGAAACTGAATGTATGTATGTGTGTGTGCGTGCGAGCGTGTTTGTCGGTCTTTGCATCGAATTATGCAGAAGACGCTTAGATTTATTATTAACCGAATTGCTAATTATCTTTCACTTGCACATGACACAACACATGAACGAAATTATGTATGTATGTGTGTGTGCGCGCGGGAGTGTATGTTGGTCTTTGCATCGGAATATGCAGAAGACGCTTAGATTAGTTATTAGCACAATGGTTAATAACTTTTCACTTGCACATGACACAACACATGAACGAAATTAAGTAAAAAAAATAAAGAAAAATCACGTCGGGGTCACCAAATGTTTTGAGGACAGCGTCTTTTTCACGCTCACCTATATTTTAATTGAGTTATTTTGCTGCGTGATTATTTTTATCTATTCTATTTATTCAATGTTCACTTCATCATATTATATATTATTGTGTGTATTACAAATGTATGTTATTCAGTTACAAGTTATATATGTATGTTTGTTTGTATGTTTATTTTGCGTGTTTTACAAATTTGATGCGCGTGTTTCGCTTGCCTATGCACAGCCGACGAGTGCTAAATCGAGAGTGAGTTGCTTGCATGTGCAAGGCGAATACAAAAGGAATGAAGAGAATGCAAAGACAAAACCCAGGGATGGGCATGCAAATTACGTTAGAATTTACGTTACTTATTGATACTTAAGATTAATTAGTTGTTGGCTGCTGCTGCCTCCGACAAGTACAATGTTAAGAAAGAGTAGCTGCTTTAATATCTGTTTGGCGCGAATACATGCGTAACCAAACATTCTCCCCCCTTTGAAAGAAACGGGCTTTCAACAGCATCCTCTTTCGGAAGCGCACACAACTTGCGCACAGCTCTTTTTATTGTTCCAGTTGACGTCTTGAGAACAGCTACTCGGGAGACGCCGTCAGCACCAGCAACGAGCTCGACCACACGAGCCAGTGGCCATTTAAGGGGTGGCAAGTTTTCATCCTTTACAAGGACAACATCGTTGATGTGAACACCCGGGTAGGATTTTCTCCATTTGGACCGTTGCTGAAGAAGCGTTAAATATTCATCACGCCAACGACTCCAGAAAATTTGCTGATAATAAGCTATACGCTGCCATCGATCTAGGCGGCTAACGTTTAGCTTGGTGACATCCGGCTCCGGATAAAGTGTGAGTGGCGCAGTACCAAGGAAGTGCGCAGGAGCTAACACATCCAGATCTGCAGGGTGCTCTGAAAGTGGAAAAAGAGGTCGAGAGTTTATTATTGCCCCAATGTGGCAAACCAGTGTGCGCAGATCATCCAGGGGCAAAACCGAGGGTCCGACCGACCGATAGAAATGGTATTTTGCTGTCTTCACCGCCGCCTCCCAAAGTCCACCAAAGTGTGGTGAGCGAGGTGGGATGAATTCCCATTCGATGTCGTCAGAGACACAAAACTGTCGGACAGAGTCGATGTGCTTCTCGCTGAGGAAGAGTCGCTTGAGTTCAGCTAAGTCATTCTTGGCTCCGACGAAATTTGTCGCATTGTCCGACCATATGCGAACAGGTTTACATCTGGTAAGAATAAACCTCTTGAGTGCATTGAGAAAGGCTGCTGTTGACAAATCAGGAACCAGTTCGAGATGCACCGCCTTTGTTGCGAAGCAAATGAAGACCGAGATGTAGCATTTTACTGGTCCTTTGTTACGAATCTCGCTCTTGTAATAAAACGGTCCACAATAGTCCACTCCAGTGACAGCGAAAGGATGCGAGCCACTAACACGATCGCGGGGAAGATCAGCCATGATTGTCTCAGCCAGGACCGGTTTTGCTCGAAAACACATAACGCATTTTGTTGTTACGCTGGAGACAGTCTTACGCCCACCAATAGGCCAATAGTGGAGCCGAATATGAGCAAGCAGAGAACGAGGTCCGGCATGCAGCTGACGCCTGTGAAAATGCATGATGATGGCGCGTGTGACAGGATGATGTCCCGGAAGTATGATGGGATGCTGAGCATCGAAATCCAGGCTCGAGTGTTTTAGACGGCCACCAACACGAAGAAGTCCAAACTCATCGATGAATGGGGTAAGCGAGGCAATAGAGCTGGACTCAGATTCGCCATCTGGATGCTCCGCAAGAGTAGTTGAGTGCCCTTGTGTATCCAATCTACCGTTAGACTGGCATCCCTGATGCGATTGCGAAATTTATATATATATCCGAAGACACGACGCAGGTTATGAAAAGAATTTGCAAACTTGCATCCTAAGCTGACATCAGAGCATCTAGAGATGGTAACTAGCACCTTTTGCCGCAGCTCAGGAAGCGTCCGGGCCGGTAAACATGATGCGGGCCAGTCGCACTCTCCTTTGGTTAAAAAATCGGGACCATGAGACCACAACGATGATTCTAAAAGGTCGCTTGGAAGTGCTCCTCTAGAAAGAATGTCTGCCGGGTTGCATTCCGTCGGTACGTAGCGCCATTCCATTCCTGTCGTAAGCTCTTGTATTAAAGATATCCGATTAGCCGTGAACGTTTGGAAGCGCGAAGGCTCATCACGTATCCAGGATAAGACAACTGCCGAATCCGACCAACAATAGTATCTGCAGTTAAATAACTTCATTTGAGCTACTTCGCGAATAAGTTGAGATAGCAGTGCAGCAGCAGATAATTCCAGCTTTGGTACTGTGAGAGTTCGTAAAGGTGCCACACGAGACTTAGAGCACAACAAATGAGCTATGCGCCTTCCTTCTGTTATGGATACAACGTAAATGCATCCACCGTAAGCCTCAATGCTCGCATCACTAAAACCATGAACTTCGATGATGCCCTTTGGAACAACGACCAGTCGAGGGAGTTTTATTTGCTCTGTGTTGCAAATATCGGCACACAAGCTATTCCAAGAACAGTGCAAAGAAGCAGGAAGACTCTCATCCCAATCCAATTGCTCTCTCCAAATGTGCTGCAAAAAGATCTTGGCCTTGGCTACCACGGGTCCGATAAGTCCAAGCGGGTCATAGAACCGAGCAATGGTAGACAGCACAGACCGTTTGCTAGGCTTTCCAGGCGCTTTCATAGGCGAAAAGTTGAACAGAAGGCAGTCAGAGGCTGGATCCCACGCAAGTCCGAGAGTCTTCGTGACATCCGTGCCATCGTCAAATTTTAAAAAAGTCTCCTTTTCCTCATCAGGAACGTGTTGAAGTACGCGAGGATCGTTGGAGCACCACTTCCTAAGTTTAAAGTTTCCCTTTCGAAGCAGGCTGACTGTTTGCTCCATAATATGAATTACTTCCTCGGCAGAGTCACCTCCAGTGATGAGATCATCTACATAAAAATCGCTCAAAATCACTTTAGATCCAGCAGGAAATGAACTTCTTTCATCAATAGCTAATTGCTGCATGGAACGAACCGCCAGAAAAGAAGCATTTGCCTTCGTGGCCAAAATTAAAATATTTACAATTGTTTATTATTAGCTCCGATTTGAGCTTTCCACTTTTAATTGTTCGAACCAATCCGCCGATCTGCGGTGTCGAACACAATGCCGCGACTTGAATTCTCGATTGACGAAATAAAACTGATTAGCTGCCGAATTGCAGCTGCTGCTTGCGCTCAAAGGGCAAGCAAAGCGGGAACAAATGCAATGAAAACGAAATGCCGATGAGCATATACAAACAACAGTTATGATCTTTACGTTACTTTGCTCTTTATGCTGCGCAGAGCATAACTTATCAAAGAGTACAATATTAAAAGAGAAGCTGCCTTAATTGTTGTTTGGCGCGGATGCCTGTGTAACCAAACATTGTTTAACTTTATATTTGTGTTAAATAAAAATATAATAACAATAATCAATTATCTAGTTTTATTTGATGCTGCTGGAATACTCTCACATCAAAAACGTAATTATATATATATTTATTTTGTTGTGATTCTGGGTGCATAAGTGTGAGTCCAATTTTTGTCTTGCAGTCTCACTTATCTTCCCCCCCTTTTAATTTTGGAGATTTATGGGGCTCACCCGCCTCCTTGCTATGCGGCTTCAAGTCGCTCACTTGGGCCGTCCTTATCCGCTTATCCGCCGAGCTCTTCAGCTTACATATTACCGTCGACGTGAAATTCACGATTTGGTACGGGCCGCCGTATCTTGGTGCCAGTTTGGCTGCGAATCCCTCCGACGCATTTGACAGGTGGTGTACCTTCACCCACACCCTGTCTCCAATTTTGGGGCTCCACTGCCTGCGACGAAGGTTGTAGTGCCTTGCTTTGTCCTGCGAGGCCTTCCCAAAGCTGCTCCGAACGATCTCGAAAATTTCTTTTCTCTTAATTTCATTTTCATTCGGCGTTTGCGCTACTTGACCCGTACCGATCGCCACTTCGTCGAACAACGCCTTCGGTAGCCTCGGCTCCCGACCTTGTGTGATGAAGGCGGAGCTGTACCCTGTAGTGCTTGATACGCTGGTGTTAACTGGTAGTGTCAGCTCGGGTAGCGCCTCATCCCACCTTCTCTGGTTGTTCCTCGCGAACTGCGCGATCACCGTTTTCACGGTGCGATTTGCTCGTTCCGTGGTGATTTTCTTGTGGAGTATAAGGTGCAGTAAATTGGTGCTTAACACCCATATCCTCCAGAAACTTTTTGAACGCCCTGCTGGTGAACTGTGTGCCGTTGTCGGTTATTAACACCTTTGGCACACTGAACCTTGCCAGAATCCTCTCTCTGAAGGCCTTTTGCAGCGCTGCTGTTGTGGCGATTCTAAGTGGCACCATTTCGGTCCATTTGGAGAAGCGGTCTATGAAGACAAACATCGTGTTTCCATGGGTGTACCTTGGTAATGGTCCCACGAAGTCCACACATACCGTGCTCCAAGGCTCTTCAGGTATTTGTGTAAGCATGTGTCCTGCCGCGGCCAATTGACTCGGTTTATACTGTTCGCATATTTCGGTCAGTATCGCTCCCAAGCCATAGTTGCTAGCATCCGTCTGCAAACAATATGTCCTTGAGAAATCTGGGCGTGCTAACACACTGTGTTAGCTTTGACTTCACCGTCTCGAAGGCTTCCTGCCGTTCTTCGGTCCATTCCCATTTGGTCCCTCTTTTGAGCAGTGCGTTCAGTGGGTGCACTGTTGTGGCGAAATCTGGCAGAAAACGCCTATACCACGATGCCACTCCCAAGTATTGCCGAAGCTCTTTCACGTTTCCTGGCCGTTTTAGTTCGGCGATAGCAGTTTTCTCTGTCAGCCTTCAATTCCTCTAAATCGCTGAATTGATCTGGCCGTGCGTATGCTCGCAGGTCTGGGAGGCTGTTATTGTAGATTTTTAGCAGTTGTTTAGCTGCCGGATATTGCAGTGGCCGTATTAGCGTCTGCATGTCCACCATGTATGCTTTGAATGGCTCGTTCGAAGCCTGACGTCGATGATTAACTTCCTCCTTTAAGTTTTCAAAATAGTCCCTTGGGAGGAAATAACTTTGAAAACTCTGGATGAAAGTTTCCCAACTTGTCCAGTGCCAATTATTGGCTACGTAACACTTCAGAGCCATTCCCTGAAGGAGTTCGGGCATGGCCCTGGGAACCAGATCCAGGTTGAGCCCATAGGTATCCGCTGACCACTCGACTTGCTCCAAGAATTCAAGAGGCTCCGATGTGCCGTCGAAGCGAAAATTCCAATCCCGGACTTGTTTCGCTACCCTTGGATATTCTTGGGCCATAGTTGTCGCCGTGTGTTCGCGTATTGACACCCTCTTGGATGGCTGTGGTACCGGTGTTTCCCATGCTGGGTGGTTGGCGTCTCGTGAGCGTGCTGCTGTGCTAGTTATCGGTACGCTCAAATGGGCGACATCAACGTTTATCGTCTTTTTCTCATCCGCAACCTGTCCGCTTTCCCTCGCCGGTGAGGCTCTGCTATAAATTGCCGCCAATTCCGCAATCCGCGTGGTGTAGGGCGGTTTGTATTCGTGAGTATCCACCCACTCTCCAAACTGTCGACGCATAACGTCCAGTGTGCCACTCAGCTCCACTTGGAACTCGTCTCCATATTTTAACACTTCCTCCTTTTTGAGGTTGTACACAAACGCGCGAACCATATTTTTTCTATTTAATATATTTAATAATGTGTCAACTATCACAACCACCAGTGTTGGGCGCCAGTTGTAACGAACCTCGTTGGCTTTGCCGGGCTAACGCTCAGTCGAGCTGTGGGTTCGTGCAACAAATTTAGAAAATTGGTCGCGATGTGACAATTGACAACAGGTTTTGTTATATTATTATAAAATATGGTTTATTTGGCATTAATTAATCACATTTATAATTCTGCCTAATGTTTGAGTTTGTCTCTTCGACAATTCACTGAGGCCTTGGCTAGTTTCGGTAAGTGGTCCTGTTCGGAAAAGTCGGTTCTAGGCACCCCCTACACCAGTTACGCAAGACCGCGGCTTCGCGCTGTTCCGACAGCTTACCATACGGCACCCCGTTTGACCAAACGGATTTCGCACGTATACTGTCTGGCTCAAGCAGGTTATCGCACGCTTAGCTTGGAACTGTGTAGGCCTTGCCTCGGAGCACAACTTAAAGGTAGCAAGGATTCACTACGTTATCGTTTTAAGGACCTCAGTGTCCTGTATTAGTAAAAGTCTTTACTCGCTGTTTATTTCCCTGCCGCACTCGCGTAGATTTTATTCGTAGCTCCCGCTTACGAACTTTGTTTTGAAATTATTGGGCAGCGTTTCCCCTTTTCACTTTGGTATTGAACTGCGCTGGGTGGCTCCATAATAATTCGCAGTACGCGAAGTCATCATAATCACCATCCTCAACAACAGCAACAGCACCTGAATCAAAATCATAATCATGGCCACAGCCACAATCATAATAGCCACAATCGAAGAGCCCGACATAACACATCTCTGGAAAGGACGGCGTCTCGCGAGCTGCAATAATCAAAACTGCCGCTGGCACCGTCAATGGAGCCATTGGCAGGATCGCTGTTCTGCCCCCTGAGACCAAGTCGGTTGAAACCCTTGCACTTTCAACGGGGGGAGTATGTCGGAGGCAGCAGCAGCCAACAACCAATTAATTATAAGAATCATAAAATAAGTAACGTAACTTTCTAACGTAATTTGCATGCCCATCCCTCGGTTGTCTTTGCCTTTTCATCTTCACCTTGCACATGCAAGTTCATCGGACACTCTCGATTTAGCACTCGTCGGTTGTGCATGGGCAAACGGAACACGCGTAACAAATATATTAATCAAACATACAAACATAAATACATACATTTATAATTTGGAACACACAAAACATGCTGTAAACTAAGCCTATACATTATAATATAGGTATATGGAGAGAAAATTGTATAAATAAGAAATAAATAAATAATCACACATAACTCAGACCTCAATTCGAACATAGGTGAGCGTGAAAAAGGCGCACTCCTCTAAACACTTACCCTTTCCTTTGTGCGTTTTCATTTAATTTCTCCGTTTTTATTTTATTATTTTATATATATAGGTGTATACGACCTTTGTATACCCTTTCTCTTTTTTTCAATCTTACCCTTTCCTATTGGGCATTTGATTTATTATATATATATATATATATTTATTTTGTTGTGATTCTGGGTGCATAAGTGTGAGTCCAATTTTTGTCTTGCAGTCTCACTTATCTTCCCCCCCTTTTAATTTTGGAGATTTATGGGGCTCACCCGCCTCCTTGCTATGCGGCTTCAAGTCGCTCACTTGGGCCGTCCTTATCCGCTTATCCGCCGAGCTCTTCAGCTTACATATTACCGTCGACGTGAAATTCACGATTTGGTACGGGCCGCCGTATCTTGGTGCCAGTTTGGCTGCGAATCCCTCCGACGCATTTGACAGGTGGTGTACCTTCACCCACACCCTGTCTCCAATTTTGGGGCTCCACTGCCTGCGACGAAGGTTGTAGTGCCTTGCTTTGTCCTGCGAGGCCTTCCCAAAGCTGCTCCGAACGATCTCGAAAATTTCTTTTCTCTTAATTTCATTTTCATTCGGCGTTTGCGCTACTTGACCCGTACCGATCGCCACTTCGTCGAACAACGCCTTCGGTAGCCTCGGCTCCCGACCTTGTGTGATGAAGGCGGAGCTGTACCCTGTAGTGCTTGATACGCTGGTGTTAACTGGTAGTGTCAGCTCGGGTAGCGCCTCATCCCACCTTCTCTGGTTGTTCCTCGCGAACTGCGCGATCACCGTTTTCACGGTGCGATTTGCTCGTTCCGTGGTGATTTTCTTGTGGAGTATAAGGTGCAGTAAATTGGTGCTTAACACCCATATCCTCCAGAAACTTTTTGAACGCCCTGCTGGTGAACTGTGTGCCGTTGTCGGTTATTAACACCTTTGGCACACTGAACCTTGCCAGAATCCTCTCTCTGAAGGCGTTTTGTAGTGCTGCTGTTGTAGCGCTTCTAAGTGGCACCATCTCGGTCCACTTCGAGAAGGTGTCTATGAAGACCAACAACATCGTGTTTCCATGTGTAGACCTTGGTAATGGTCCCACAAAGTCTGCACACACGGTGCTCCAGGGCTCTTCAGGTATCTGCGTCAGCATGTGTCCTGCCGCGGCCAGTTGACTCATATTGACATATGCTCGTACATCCCTGTATAAGCCTGGCCAGTAGCGTGCTGCTACTCGGGATATTGTTTTCCGGCTTCCCGTATGGCCTGCGGCGGCGGTGTTGTGGTTCTCGCTTAGAACTTTGGACCGTTTGCCAGTTGGCACGCACAATTTCCAGGCTGTCACATCCTCTGTTCCGGCTCTGTGCGGGATGTGCCTGTATAAATTTCCAGACTCCTCCATGTAGTCCGGGGAATTTTCTTGGGTTCTTGGCGATGGTGGTTCGCATCTTCTGGATCCAGTGGCAGTCCTTATTTGCTTGGTCCATCGCGTCTTCCACCGTTGATATTCTGCGGCACGTATCCTTCAGGGGCTGTCGAGATAGCGCATCTGCAACAACGTTCAGGTTCCCCTTCCTGTATTTGATGTCGAAATCAAATTGTTGCAGTTCCAGTGCCCATCTCGCAATCCTGCCTGAGGGGCTTTCGATGGAGTTGAGCCACTTCAGAGCCATATGGTCCGTGATGACGGTGAAGTTGTAACCTTCCAGGTAAGGTCGCAGCTTCCTTATGCCCCAGATTATTGTACCTATTAAATACAATACAAGCAATTGCAAGGCACACTTTTTCGGTCGCAGAGTAGTTGCGCTCCGAACCATATTTAAAGATCTGCTTCCATACGATATGACCCGTTCACCCTCCTCTGAGTTTTGGGTCAGTATCGCTCCCAAGCCATAGTTGCTAGCATCCGTCTGCAAACAATATGTCCTTGAGAAATCTGGGCATGCTAACACACTGTGTTAGCTTTGACTTCACCGTCTCGAAGGCTTCCTGCCATTCTTCGGTCCATTCCCATTTGGTCCCTTTTTTGAGCAGTGCGTTCAGTGGGTGCACTGTTGTGGCGAAATCTGGCAGAAAACGCCTATACCACGATGCCACTCCCAAGTATTGCCGAAGCTCTTTCACGTTTCCTGGCCGTTTTAGTTCGGCGATAGCAGTTTTCTCTGTCAGCCTTCAATTCCTCTAAATCGCTGAATTGATCTTTCCGTGCGTATGCTCGCAGGTCTGGGAGGCTGTTATTGTAGATTTTTAGCAGTTGTTTAGCTGCCGGATATTGCAGTGGCCGTATTAGCGTCTGCATGTCCACCATGTATGCTTTGAATGGCTCATTCGAAGCCTGACGTCGATGATTAACTTCCTCCTTTAAGTTTTCAAAATAGTCTCTTGGGAGGAAATAACTTTGAAAACTCTGGATGAAAGTTTCCCAACTTGTCCAGTGCCAATTATTGGCGAAGTACCACTTCAGAGCCATTCCCTGAAGGAGTTCGGGCATGGCCCTGGGAACCAGATCCAGGTTGAGCCCATAGGTATCCGCTGACCACTCGACTTGCTCCAAGAATTCAAGAGGCTCCGATGTGCCGTCGAAGCGAAAATTCCAATCCCGGACTTGTTTCGCTACCCTTGGATATTCTTGGGCCATAGTTGTCGCCGTGTGTTCGCGTATTGACACCCTCTTGGATGGCTGTGGTACCGGTGTTTCCCATGCTGGGTGGTTGGCGTCTCGTGAGCGTGCTGCTGTGCTAGTTGTCGGTACGCTCAAATGGGCGACATCAACGTTTATCGTCTTTTTCGCATCCGCAACCTGTCCGCTTTCCCTCGCCGGTGAGGCTCTGCTATAAATTGCCGCCAATTCCGCAATCCGCGTGGTGTAGGGCGGTTTGTATTCGTGAGTATCCACCCACTCTCCAAACTGTCGACGCATAACGTCCAGTGTGCCACTCAGCTCCACTTGGAACTCGTCTCCATATTTTAACACTTCCTCCTTTTTGAGGTTGTACACAAACGCGCGAACCATATTTTTTCTATTTAATATATTTAATAATGTGTCAACTATCACAACCACCAGTGTTGGGCGCCAGTTGTAACGAACCTCGTTGGCTTTACCGGGCTAACGCTCAGTCGAGCTGTGGGTTCGTGCAACAAATTTAGAAAATTGGTCGCGATGTGACAATTGACAACACGTTTTGATATATTATTATAAAATATGGTTTATTTGGCATTAATTAATCACATTTATAATTCTGCCTAATGTTTGAGTTTGTCTCTTCGACAATTCACTGAGGCCTTGGCTAGTTTCGGTAAGTGGTCCTGTTCGGAAAAGTCGCAACCCCTACACCAGTTACGCAAGACCGCGGCTTCGCGCTGTTCCGACAGCTTACCATGCGGCACCCCGTTTGACCAAACGGATTTCGCACGTATACTGTCTGGCTCAAGCAGGTTATCGCACGCTTAGCTTGGAACTGTGTAGGCCTTGCCTCGGAGCACAACTTAAACGTAGCAAGGATTCACTACGTTATCGTTTTAAGGACCTCAGTGTCCTGTATTAGTAAAATTATTGGGCAGCGTTTCCCCTTTTCACTGTGGTATTGAACTGCACTTCAACAGAGGTTCCGCTTAGCGTATCAGATCTCGCTGAACTGTTCGACAGAGGTTCCGCTTTGCGTATCGGATCTCGCTGAACTCTTCGACAGAGGTTCCGCTTTAAGTATCGGATCTCGCTGAACTGTCCGCGATCGCCTCGGTGGCGTGATTTCTGGTAATTTTCCACTGCCATCTGCTGGCGCCAGCTTATGTCCGCCGTTAGTGTGAGTATGGATGGAGATATTGCACTCGCAATACTCCTCACACATAACGGCACATGTCCTGGTAGACATGTGTGTCAGACACGCTCATATGGCTGACAACCTGGGTGCGAAAGGGAGAGGACGAAAGAGAGCGAATTTGCCGCAAATGCAATCAGAGCCGGACTTCGGTCTGATGTGCAGTTACTGTGAGGGGCGCATATAGCACACGTAAATATATAGACCTATATATTTATTTGTCGTCGCTATATGACTCCGTACAGTGTGGTGATCCCAACGTTGGAATCTGAGTTGTCAACTAGACAATCAAAGGATACCATGAAGAAGTCGAAAATCCGAAAGAAAATGGATATGATACAAAGGAGTATCTACAGGCAGAAGAAGATGTTCAAAGGGCACTAGCTTCAAAAAACAATAAGCAGTGCACCAATGACATAAACATGCCTCGTATAACCATCCCCAAATTTGATGGGGATACAGTAAAATGGACACAATTTTTCGATATGTTTGTGTCCATGGTACACAATACCAGCATGCCAACAATTCAGAAAATGTGGTATTTAAAAACCAGCGTGATCGGTGAGGCAGAAAGATTAATACGCCAAATCGACTTGAAAGAGGACAATTACCTCCACGCATGGAACATCTTGGTTGACGCTTACAACAATCCAAGAGACATTGCATCAACGGTATTGAACCGATTCTTAATGCAACAAGCAATTAATGACAATGTAAAATCGCTTAAGGAGCTTTACATAGTCACCTTGGAGTCCCCTGCATCTCTCAAAGAACTGGGACTAGACATTTCAACGTGGGACCCTATTCTAATTGCGGTCATAAGAAATAAGCTCGACAGCACAAATAAAACGCTGTACGAGCAATCATTAAGCAACTCGAGGCATATACAGAAACTGGACACCATGCTCCAGTTTCTTGAACAAGGAGTTCGTGTTTTAGCTAGTGGAAGCAAAACACACAGTCATGTCAAAAACCACTCGACGGGAGCATCTTGTGCAACCTCATCAACTGTAAGAAAGAACTGCCTCTATTGCAAGAAGTCCGATCATCTTGTATTTCGGTGCGGCGATTTCCGTGCAAAGACAGTCGCTGAGAGATAGAATTGGGCTCAACGACAAAGGCTATACGTCAATTGTCTAAAAGGAGATCACATGGCAAAGGTTTGCCCAATCAAATCTAACTGCTTCAAGTGCCAAAAAAGACACAATACGCTGCTGCATTTGGAAAATTCCTCACTGGAGCAACAAAGGCCAATTGTAGCCTCAGCATGTAGCAAAAACATAAATCTACTTGCTACAGCAAAGGCAATAGTCCAAGGAAATAATGGACAAAACAAGCCACTTTCAAGGCTTTGCTGGATTCTGGGTCTCAGATCAACATAATATCAGAACGACTCGCTTCATTATTATCGTTGAAACGACACGACTCTTCACTACGAATTGAAGGCATCGGTGGACAACAAAAGACAAGCACAGCTCGTGCAAATCTGTTGGTTAAGTCATTACACAACGACTTTACAATACGGATTAAAACGTTTATTCTACCGCATATCATTACGGATCAGGCAGCCCAAAGTATAAATGACAAAGGTTGGAACATGCCAGCAAGCCTACCATTAGCGGATCCCCAGTTCAATAAACCTGGCAAAATCGACATGCTTATCGGTGCAGAACACTATTATGCACTATTGCTCCCACAACAACACAAAATACCCTCTAGTCCAATAATGCAAAAGACCAAGTTTGGATGGGTTGTGGCCGGAAAAATGAAAAATTCAAGGATGTCATCAGCCATTTGTGCAGTAGCTACAGGAGAAGAAACGAATGCCCTAATGGAGCGATTCTGGACAATTAACAATTTGGAAACCACAGAAAGGCATCGTAAACCAGTTGAAAAGGAGTGCGAGAGACATTTCGTAGAGAACTTGCAGACTGCAGCAGATGGGATATTCATAGTAAAATTGCCGTTTGCTGAACATTCCCGGCTTCTTCGGCTCCGTTCCTGGCAACTAAGTGTCTAAATCACTTAGCCTCACTCCACACAAGCAGCTCACCATTAGGATCCGCTGCCCTAAGGGATGACTTCTACGTAGATGATTGCCTCACAGGGGCAGATTCAATAGAAGAAGTGATCCAAATTCGACAGGAGTTGGTAAAAATTCTACTCCCAAGGGATTACTTACGAAAATGGTGCTCAAACAATGAGTAAATTCTTCAAGGAATACCCAAGGATGACATAATAGGCAATATTAAGCTGGACGAAACACCGGAACATTACAGTGTCAAGACATTGGGCCTTATTTGGATGCTACAAAAGGATTAATTTTGCGGCCGCACACAAAGCAGCACAGCAAAAAGAGTCACAAAACCTGTAGTATGCTCGGAGCTGGCACAGATCTTCGATCTTCTAGGCCTGTTTTCTCCGGTCGTGGTAAAGGCCAAAATCTTTATGCAACGACTCTGGGAGTCAAAACTCGACTGGGATGTCGAATTACCCATACATCTTTAGAACGAGTGGAAGGATTATAGAGAGGACTTGAAAAGCCTCAATTCAATGCAAATTCCAAGGCACATATACGATGGAAAAACTCCAGTCAGAAAGGAATTGCACACATTTGTGGATGCTTCAGAGCAGGCATATGGAGCAGCAATATATGTACGCGCAACGTACAAAAATAAGCAAATATCTGTGCGTTTACTAAGCTCAAAGTCTCGAGTGGCTCCGACAGCAAAACAGTCACTACCTCGCCTGGAACTATGTGCTGCATTATTAGGTGCTGAGCTCGCGGACAGGATTCGACGCGATCTCAACCTTGACTCCGCCACAGTGCCAGGATACTTTTGGTCGGATTCTACTGTTGTTCTCTCATGGATCAATGCACCGTCTTCCACATATCATACGTTTGTGGCCAACCGAATAGCGAAAATTCAGGCAGTGACAAGCCAGAATAATTGGCGGCATGTATCATCTGCCAACAACGCAGCAGATGTGCTCTCAAGAGGAATATCTGCACGAAAGCTACACGAGCACAGTCTATGGCTCTATGGACCACTCTTTCTCCATGGCTCTCGAGACAAATGGATAACCCCTCCCATCATCTCTCCGAGCAACCTGGAAAGGAAAACTAAGCATATAAGCTTAGCTGCAACTCAATCAGCAATAGGCGAAGAGTTGTATACCTGCCGACACAGCAACTCATTTTTTAAGTTGCAACGCATTGTGGCTTACATGTTGCGATTCTGCTACAAGCGGAACAGACCAGCATCGACCACGCTGTGTAAAAAGGAATTGGACCGCGCTCGCAATATAATTCTACAAACAATACAGCAAACTGAATTTACAACTGAACTAAAAGGTTTGAAGCGCCACAACACAGTGGACAAAAAGAGTCCCATCTCATCACTCTCACCAATACAAGGGTTAGATGGACTCATGCGAGTTGGAGGTAGATTGGAGCAAGCCCCACTCCCGTACAATGCAAGGCACCAGATTTTGCTGCCTTACAATGATCCAATAGTAAAGATGATATTGCGAGAGCTGCATGAAGACAACATGCACTGCGGTGCTCAAGCCTTACGAGCAACCGCTAGACAACAGTATTGGATCCTGAACGACAAAACCATGTCGAGAAACATCGTCCACAACTGTGTGACATGCAACAAGGCGAAACCCAAGTTGATGAATCAAATTATGGGCAATCTGCCACCCGATCGAGTGACACCAACACGCCCATTTCTCACTACAGGCGTAGACTACTGCGGACCAATTTGGATTCATCATAAAATTCGCGGAAAAAGACCAGATAAGGCATACATAGCTGTATTCTGTTGCTTCTCCACAAAGGCAGTCCACCTCGAGCTGGTCAGCGATCTGACTACAAATGCCTTTTTAGGAGCCCTGCGGCGCTTCCTCAGCCGTCGCGGAAAATGTCAAACGATTCATTGTGACAATGCTACCAACTTTGTTGGAGCAAACAACCAACTAAAGGAATTAGGAGGTTCAATATTTGGTGAGAAGGCGCAAGCAGAGATCATCAATCACTGCAACAAAAAACAAGTTGCCTTCAAATTCATACCGCCACGAGCGCCATCATTTGGAGGCCTATGGGAAGCTGCGGTAAAGTCTGCAAAACGACTACTGGTTACTACGACAAATACCGCATCTCTGACATTTGAAGAACTAAATACGGTTATCATCGAAATTGAAGCGATCTTAAACTCTCGCCCAATTACACCAATGTCAAATGACCCTACGGACAACACAGCCCTCACCCCAGCACATTTTCTAGTTGGTGAAACGCTGACTGCACCCCCCGATGTCAACATAGACCGCAACGAAAAATCTTTACTAAAACGATGGGAACTAGTATCCAGACTCAAGCAAGGATTTTGGAAGCAATGGTCACAGGAGTATTTACAAGAATTGCAAGCCAGACATAAGTGCAAGGCCGTCAACTCCAATGTCAAGAAAGGCATGCTGGTTCTAGTCAAGGAAGACAACATCCCTGTGATGAGTTGGCCAATGGGACGCATTGTACGCACATTCACTTATGCAACGTACACGAAACCGCCGGTCCCCATTTGATGCAAAAAACACTAGTGCACGTCTCACGGAGGCTTACCTGGCATTAACAGTTCAATTGGCACTGTTAGCAGCCAGCCTTCAACGCATGCAATCAGAAGTAGTGGACGTACTTACTGGAATTCGCCACCATACAATAAGCCCAATAATAATTTCGCCCGATCAATTAAGGGAGCAATTGGATCAAATACGGGATCATTTGCCACCAGATCAAATTCCACCAGTGCCATCATCTAACGTGATGCACCTGTACAGCATTATGCAAGCAGAAGGCACAGTCACCGACACTCATGTAATATTTAGAATAAAACTACCACTAGTGTCAACATCAATATTGGAACTGTTTAATATTGTGCCGATTCCAATGTGGGACTCTACACGCTGGCGACTGTTTGAGCTTAAGACACCTATTATAGCTGTAAGCAACCACAGGGATCAATTCATGGGACTCACAACAGATGATCTGCATCGCTGCCGAACATTACCGAATGAAGAATACATATGCTTCGACCATCAAGCTATGTTTAATGTTAACAATCGGTGTGAGTTTCAACTGTTTAATAACAAAACACCAACGACGTGTCAAGTAATTCACAAAACAAACAAAATGGTATGGTCAAAAACACACCGTCCCAACAGATGGATCTTTGCAACGCATTCTGCAATGGAACTACAAGCGGTATGCAAAGGAACCCCGTCTACTATAGAACTAAAGGACACCGGACTACTGACGTTGTCATCAGGTTGCACAGCACGCAACTCAGAAATTAGCATCAGCACGTTCAACACCATTATAAGTCAAGTGAAAAAGGGTTATGCTCATTTTGGCAACATAATCAAGCCAAACACCATCCCTTTTACGAAACTCAACATATCAGAGGACAATGTACAAGAAGATAAGGAACTGGATGACTTGCAGCTACAATTGAACACACTCAAGAAACAAGAGCTGCCCGACCAAATAAATCCAATACAACATCAACATATCGCCGCTTATGCTGCTTTAGTGGTATCCGTCCTTGTGCTACTTGTCTATACACTACGGAAACAACGCCTTTGGACTTTTCAACCAGCAGCTACAAGGAATGAGGCTGCCACTACACCCGTGCCATCAACATCCCCAAGAAGATTCACACTGGATGTAGATGATGGTTGATCACCGATTCAACGGCCGGGAGAATGTTTAGATTCATATTGTTTAGATTTATACAAATAGAAAATGCTTACAGTAGAAAATATTATGCAGCCACTTATAAGGCGATCGCAGTCTCACTTCACCGAGTGCAGCTGTTTGTAATGCGATCGCAGTCTCACTCCATCGAGTGCAGCCGCTTGTAAGGCAGCCGCAGTCTCATTCCATCGAGTGCAGCCGCTTGTAAGGCAGCCGCAGTGTCACTTCATCGAGTGCAGGCGTTTGTAAGGCGACATCTCCTCTAACCTCTAAAAATAGCTTGACCCACTCAAGCTAGCTTCAAGTGCCTAATTTTGGGTTGTCAGCATTTCTCAGTTGCACACTTGATCAACGCTGACTTGCATGGGTCAGCTATCAGCATCTTTGAATATTATAGTCAAAGAATTTTGTACATAAACCACGCATTTTTATTCAATAAACTCAGTTTTCTTCATAGACTCAATCCCGTCAGACGTCTTCATTTATTTCTACCATCGCATTTACTGTGCGCAACGAAGGACCTCACTCTCCGCAGTCCAACTAGTTCAAGTGCTAGTTGCGACGACTTTTAGTAGTCAGTTTATCTACTGAATACTTCCCTTAACACAAACAATAATATAAAAATTATAAATATATTTAAAAATAAGTAAGATTAAAATGATTAAAATTATTTCTGGGGGTATTTAAAAGCAAATTGGTCCAACATTGGTTTCATGAATTGGGGAAAACCCAGAAAAAACCCAATTAGACCAAACATTATTTGTAAGAGTTAGTAAGGATTAGTCCGCCACCTGTGCATGCAAAGAAGTTATTCCCGAGATAGGGCATTTAAAATAAAGTTTTTAATTGTAGAAATGGAGGACTCTGAATTGATTATATGGGATAATTTGTTATAATCATTACAGAGTACTCGAAACGGTTCATGACAGGAATAATTAGTAGTACAGCGATTAAGGGAAAGTGGAAAGAAATTGCGAGAAGGTCTAAAGGGAACAGAAAAGTTTATTTGGCTCATCAACGCTGCCGAATAGATTTCGCCTTTAATTAATTTAACTACAAACATAACTCCTAGCATAACACGGCGGTTAGTTAGGGACGGAAGGTTAATGAGCAGCAGCCTATTGGGGTATAGAGGAAGAACACCCCAGTCAAAGCGGCGAAGAGCAAAAAGTAAGAAGCTCTTCTGTACAGATTCCAATATACTTTGATGAATATGATATTGTGGAGACCACACACAGGATCCATATTGCAGAATTGGACGTACAAGGGAAGTGAAAAGTACCTTGGTCGAATAAGGGTCATCAAATTCCTTTGACCAACGCTTAATAAAACCAAGAACTTGAAAAGCTTTGTTGATAGTCAATTTAAAATGGTTATCGAACTTTAACCTGTGATCAAGAAGTAAACCTAAATCCTTTACTTCATTCAGTCTATCAAGTGGCACCCAATCGAGAGTGTAACTAACAACATGGGGAGTGATACGATAAAATGACATAACGTTACACTTACAGCAGTTCAGGTTAAGCAGATTCATTTTGAACCAAGACAAAAAGGAAAATAAGTCCGCCTGCAATAATCAATGAGAGGACATATCATTATACGCCAGGCACAACTTGACGTCATCAGCATACATTAGTATGTTAGAATGCAAAATAACAGAAGGAAGGTCATTAATAAATAAGTTAAAAAGCACTGAACCAAGGTGACCACCCTGGGGTACACCAGAGGTGACTAGGATAGGTTTAGAGAGCAAAGATTTGAAAACAATTTTTTGAGTTCTGTTACTCAGATACTCCGAAATCCAGGTCAGAAGGTTAGTTGGAAATCCTATAAGATCTAGTTTGCGAAGAAGGAGAGATGGTTAACAGAGTCAAAGGTCTGTGTAAACGACATCAGCTTGCATTTTATTCTGGAATCCATTGATCACAAGGGAAGTAAGAATGTTAGTGGTAGTAGACCTATATTTCACAAAACCATGCTGGAATGGTGAAATAATAGAACTACATAAGTGTTGCAGTTGAGTCGTTAATATTTTCTCAAATGCCTTTGGTATTGCGGACAATTTGGAAATACCCCTATGGTTTTTTATATCAGACTTTGGGCCATTTTTATGAAGAGGAATAGTAAAGGATTCCTTCCAAATATCAGGAAAACAACAAGTTTCCACAGACAAGGTAAATAATTTAAGTAAAGGTTTGCAAATGGACTTGGAACAGTACTTAAGTACACATCCCGGAACTCCATCAGGACCAGGCGAATACCCAGGCTTAATTGAGTGTAGGTCGTCAAGAAGTGACTCAAAAGTGATCACAGGAACAAAAATGCAATTAGCCCTTTGAACATGGTAAGGATATGGCACATTTTGTGAGAAGTTAGTAGAGGAATATGTGGATTGAAAATAATCAGCAAACAGATCTGTTGCATCCTGATCATCTTTTGCTTTCCTATCTTCAAAGAAAACATAGTTAGGTAAAGAAGACGATTTGCGTTTCATGATCACAAAGTTATAGAACTGCTTAGGATCTTGTGCAAATTGCAGCCTACAACGAAGAAGCTAACTTTGATAACAACGTGAGTTATGTGTAATAAAAGTTGCTCTAGCAACTAAATAGCGAGAGTAATCAGAAGGATTACTTGTTCTCTTAAGCTTCTTATAATACCTTGACTTCACGTTTTGCAACCTATCTGCTTGTATGTAAAGAGAAGTATTCAGCACATCAACTGACTACTAAGAGCGTCGCAACTAGCACTTGTAACTAGGTGGACTACGGAGAGTGAGATCCTTCGATGCGCACGGTAAGTGCGATGGTAGAAATCAAACAATGGAGTTGACGATTAGATTCGAAACGTTTTGCTCTGATGAGCATGGCTTTATTTATACATAATTCTTAACTCTAAAATGCATTATTTGACAGTTTTGTATGGCACGTGCATCTAGTGCAGCGATCGCAATTCCAACGCTCCTACTCTCTAGTGTGGCCTGTGTTATGCTTCCGCTGAGGGCAATGATCGTAATATGAGACAACCGCTGGGCTAATGCCATCGAGTGCAGCGACCTTAGTGTGAGGCAACCAAGTGGTAGTGTCCGCTGACGTAGGCACGTGCTGGTTGTGATACGAGGTTGTTCTCTCACGGTGGGCTTCTTGTATAATGTGCTGACCAAAGGCGCGCGTGCCCTTGGTTCCGATCGCTGGTTGCCGTTGATTTCGTTGTTGACGAAATATGCTGACGAGTTCCGATCGCTGGTTGCCGTTGATTTCTTTGTTGACGAAATATGCTGACGCGTTCGTTGCAGTTGTTGCCAGGGCTGCCTATAGCATATGTAGCAGTTGTTGCGAGGGGCGCATATAGCATATGTCAAAGCTATATGGCTCCTCACAAATGAGGCAACCGCTGAAGCCAGCGTTTGCAATATGAGGCGGCCGCTGACCCACTGCTGTTGAGTGCAGTGTTTGCAATATTATTTGTTGATATTTACTTATTTGCTGTGTGTCTGCGCAAACTGCAGCGCACGTACAAATAGCTTATTATTTAATTATATGAAACTAAACATTCTCCCGGCCGTTAAATCGGTGAATCAACAATCATAAAGATCCAGTGTGAATCTTCTTGGAACTGTTGATGGCACGGGTATAGTGGCGACCTCATTCCTTGTAGCTGTTGGTTGCCATGTCCAAAAACGTTGCTTCCGTAATGCATAGGCAAGTAGCACAAGGAGGGATATCACTAAAGCAGTATAAGTGGCTATGTGATAATGTTGTACTCAACTTATTTGTTCGGGCAGCTCTTGCTTGTTGAGGGTGTTCAATCTTAGCTGCAGATCATCCAGATCCGTATCTCCTTGTACTTTGTTCTCTGATACGTTGAATTTCGTTAACAGTCCTTGAATGGTGTTTGGTTCGATTATGTTGTCAAAATGAGCATAACCCTTTTTCCACTTGACTTATAATGATGTTAAAAGTACTGATGCTAATTTCTGAGTTGCGTGCAGTACAGCCTGATGCCAGCGATAGTAGTCCCGTGCCCTTCAGTTGTATAGTAGACGAGGTTCCGTTGCATACGGCTTCTAGTTCCATTGCAGAATGCGTTGCAAAGATCCAATTATTGGGACGGTATGTTTTCGATCATACCATTTTGGTTGTTTTATGAGTTATTTGACACGTCGTTGGTGTTTTGTTGTTTATAAGTTAAAACTCACAACGATTGTTAACATTAAACATAGTTTGATGGTCAAAGCATATGTGTTCTTCATTTGGTAATGTTCGGCAGCGTTGTAGATCGTCTGTCGTGAGTCCCATGAATTTATCTCTGTGGTTGTTTACAGCGATAATAGGTGTCTTAAGCTCAAATATTAATTTTATTATTATTATTATTTATTATAATTTTATTATTATTATATTTTATTATTTATTATTAATATTAAAAAGATCTAATATTGATGTTGGCTTTAGTGGTAGTTTGATTCTAAATACTACATGAGTGTCGGTGACTGTGCCTTCTGCTCGCATAATTCTGTACAGGTGCATCACGTTAGATGATGTCACTGGTGGTTGGTTGGTTTTTACCTTTTCTATCACTTTGGTCATTTCCTTTGCATAATCCGAGTCTAATACTCCGAATAGACTGTGTGCAATTTTACCCACTGCATCAAATGGAGACCGGCGGTTTCATGTACGTTCCATAAGTGAATTTGTCATTTGTAATTCGTCATACACGTGACGAAAATGCTGATATATGGAGTCGTATGGACATGTATGATCTGTATTTGATTCTGGGTATGTGCCTTTGAATTCGTTTATGCCTGCATTAAATATTTTCATGTCGTGCCAGTATGGTTCCAATTCATAGTATATTACTGTGAGGAGCCAAATAGCGTCGGCAAAATAAATATATATGTATATATATATATGTGTGCTGCGGCGAATTCGCTCTCTTTCTTTCTCTGTCTTTCGAGCGCAGGTTGTCAGCCATATGACCGTTATAGTATGAGGAGTATTGAGGGTACAATATATCCATCCATACTCACACTATCGGCAGACATAGGTTGGCAACAGAGAATGGCAGAGGAAAATTACCAGAAATCACGCCATCGAGGCGATCACGTGATTTCTGGTACAGTCCCGCGACCAAATTCTACAAATTTTGTTGCACGAACCCACAGTTCGACTGAGCGTTAGCCCGGCAAAGCAATTAGGTTCGTTACAACTGGCGCCCAACACTGTTGGTTGTGATAATTTGACACCTAATTAAAGATATTAAATAAAAGAAAAAAATACAACCTCAAAAAGGAGGAAGTTGTAAAGTATGGAGACGAGTTCCAAGTGGAACTGAGTGGCACTCTGGAAGTTATGCGACGACAGTTCGGAGAGTGGGTGGACACCCACGAGTCCAGACCTCCAAACACCACGCGGATTGCGGAATTGGCGGCTATCCATAGCAGAGCGTCACCGGCGAGGGAAAGCGGGCAGGCTGCGGATACAAAAAAGACGACAAACGCTGATGTGGTCCATTTAAGCGTACCGACAACCAGCACAGCGGCACGCGCACGAGACGCCAACCACGCAGCATGGGAAACACCTGTACCACAGCCAAGAGGGTATCAATACGCGAACACACGGTGACGACCATGGCCCAAGAATACCCAAGGGTAGCGAAGCAAGTTCGGGAGTGGAATTTTCGATTCGACGGCACAACGGAGACGCTCGAATTCTTGGAGCAGGTCGAATGGTCAGCGGATACCTATGGACTCAACCTGGATCTGGTTCCCAGGGCCATGCCCGAACTCCTACAGGGAATGGCGTTAAAGTGGTACGTCGCCAATAACCAGCACTGGACGAGCTGGGAAACGTTCATCCAGAGTTTTCAAAGGTATTTCCTCTCTAGAGACTATTTTGAAAACTTAAAGAAGGAAGTTATCCATAGACGGCAGGCTATGAACGAGCCATTCAAAGCGTACATGGTGGAAATGCAGAAGCTCATACGGCCACTGCAGTATTCGGCGGATAAACAACTAAAAAAAATTTACAACAACAGCTTACCAGACCTGCGAGCATATGCACGGCCAGATCAATTCAGCGATTTGGAGGAATTAATGAATTTGGCCGTCGTGTTTGAGGAACTCGAGGCTGATAGAGAAAAACTGAGACAGCAAAACCACACGGAGCAGCCGAGGTACAACGCTCCGCAGCAGCGGCAGGTACACCCCCACCAGAGACACATGCAACAGCCGAGGTACAACGCCCTCAGCAAAGGCAAGTACAACTTCAAACGCAGAGATTCAGTGAGCCACCACGACGACATATGGAGGCCCCACAAATGAGTCGCTACCGCCAGATAGAACCGGCACCGCGGCGAGGCGGCTCACGGCTTATGCGGTTAGCGGTCAGTGGCCAGACACTGAGAGCTGAAGCCGACGCGAGACCCAGGCCAGCCCCGAGGACGAGACGTGACATCACCCAAACGCACATACACAATCCTGCGATGGCCTGCGGACTCTGTGGCCAGGAAGGACATCTTGCGATAGAGTGAACGAACGCTACGCTGGATTATTGTTGGATGTGCGGACGTGTTGTAGCTCGCACGCCAGTATGTTGTCCGTCGGGAAACGGACACAGGCGTCCGCCACTGAGGGGCGAGCGGGAGCCGAACAGGACAACCCCAAGACGCTATCGGCAGCCTACAGGACGATGGAGCGCAGCTGACAGCGACCGTGGAAATCGGCAACTGTCAATACAGGGCTACGATAGACACAGGTGCCAAGAGTAGTTTCGTTAGTGAGGAACTAGCTCGTGGACTGGTCAACGTAGGCCGACGATGCGCAACCGACCGGCGAGTCAGCATGGCAGATGGCCGAAACAGCGGAGTCCAAGAACAAGTCGAGGTGAACATCAGGCTCGGAAGGAGCAATATGAACATCGCACTGCTAATACTCCCAGGAGTAATAGATGACTTAGTTCTTGGAAGGGATTTTCTGTCTGGCATGGGCACGTTTTTGGAGTGCGCCGGGATGAAAATAAAGATACCCAAAGACGGACCAAGGGAGCACCAGGAGGTGAGGCTGTCCGTGGCTAAGGCGGCCATACCACCAGCTGATCCGGACGCAGAAATCATCGACTTTCTGCAACGGGAAGTAGCCGCATTCGAGGCCATTGAGGGGGCATCACCCATAGCGGAGCATCAAATTATCATGAGTGACGATCGTCCGAAAAAGCAGCTATACTTCCCTAAGAATCCCAAGATGCAGGCCGAAATCAACGAACAAGTTGATGAACTGCTGGCCAAGGGATGCATCGAACCATCGAAAAGCCCACATAGCGCTCCAATAGTGATGGTGAAAAGAAGACGGGTAAGTGGCGCCTGTGCGTAGACTTCAGGCAATTGAATGCCAAGTCGATACAGGATGCATACCCGCTGCCAAGAGTCCACCATATCCTGGACCAGTTGAGAGAGGCGAGATACATCTCGAGCTTGGACCTCAAGAACGGCTACTGGCAGATCTCGATGGAAAGAGGCAGCCGAGAGAAGACGGCATTCACAGTTCCGGGAAAAGGACTGTTCCACTGGAAAGTGATGCCATTTGGACACCATTCGGCACCAGCTACGTTCCAGAGAGCCCTGGATCGCGTGATCGGCCCCGAAATGATGCCACATGCATTCGCATATTTGGATGACATAATCGTGATCGGGAAGACACGCGAGGAGCACACCTGAGGGAAGTGTTCCGAAGGCTGAGGGCAGCAAACCTAAAGATAAACGTGGACAAGTACAACTTCTTCAAGAAGGAGCTGAAATATCTCGGTCATCAGGTCACGGAAGATGGAATCCGCACTGATCAAGAGAAGGTAGCTGCTATCGCCGAACTAAAACCGCCTGGAAACGTGAAAGAGCTTCGGCAATACTTGGGAGTGGCATCGTGGTATAGGCGTTTTGTACCAGATTTCGCCACAACGGTGCACCCACTGAACGCGCTGCTCAAAAAAGGGACTAAATGGGAATGGACCGAAGAACGGCAGGAAGCCTTCGAGACGGTGAAGTCGAAACTAACACAAACCCCTGGGTTAGCAGGCGCAGATTTCTCAAAGCCGTTTTGCTTGCAGACGGATGCTAGCAACTATGGCTTGGGAGCGATACTGACCCAAAACTCAGAGGAGGGTGAACGCAAGCAGATCTTTAAATGGTGCGGAGCGCAACTACTCTGCGACCGAAAAAGAGTGCCTTGCAATAATCTGGGGCATAAGGAAGCTGCGACCCTACTTGGAAGGTTACCACTTCACCGTCATCACGGACCATATGGCACTGAAGTGGCTCAACTCCATCGAAAGCCCCTCAGGCAGGTTTGCGAGATGGGCACTGGAGCTGCAACAATTCGATTTTGATGTCAAATACAGGAAGGGGAACCTGAACGTTGTTGCAGACAGCCCCTGAAAGATACGTGCCGCAGAATATCGACGGTGGAAGACACGATGGAGCAAGCAAACAAAGACTGCCACTGGATCCAGAAGATGCGAACCACCATCGCCAAGAACCCAAGAAAATTTCCGGACTGCATGGAGTCTGGAAATTTATACAGGCACATCCCGCACAGAGCCGGAAGAGAGGATGTGACAGCCTGGAAATTGTGCGTGCCAACGGCAAGCGGTCAAAAGTTCTGCGAAATATGCTACCAGTATAAGCCGAGTCAATTGGCCGCAGCAGGACACAAGGTCTACCCATGAAAACAAGATGCTCTTGGTCTTCATAAACCGCTTCTCGAAGTGGACCGAAATGGTGCCACTTAGAAGCGCTACAACAGCAGCACTGCAAAAGGCCTTCAGAGAGAAGATTCTGGCACGGTTCGGTGTGCAACAGGTGTTAATAACCGACATCGGCACACAGTTCACCAGCAGGGCGTTCAAAAAGTTCCTGGAGGATATGTGTTAAGCACCAATTTACTGCACCTTATACTCCGCAAGAAAACGAACGCGCAGTTCGCGTTGAACAACCAGAGAAGGTGGGATGAGTCGCTACCCGAGCTGACACTGGCAGTCAACACCAGCGTATCGAGCACAACAGGGAACAGCGCCGCATTCATCACACAAGGTCGGGAGCCGAGGCTACCGAAGGCGTTGTTCGACGAAGGGGCGATCGGTACGGGTCAAGTAGCGCAAACGCCGACCGAAAATTAAAATAGGAGCAAAGAGATTTTCGAGATCGTTCGGCGGAGCTTGGCAAAGGCCTCTCAGGACCAAGCAAGGCACTACAACCTTCGTCGCAGGCAATGGAATCCCAAAATTGGAGAAAGGGTGTGGGTGAAAGCTCACCACCGGTCAAATGCGGCGGAGGGATTCGCAGCCAAACTGGCATCAAGATATGGCGGCCAGTACCAAATCGTTGATTTCACGTCGCCGGTAATATGTAAGCTGAAGAGCTCGGTGGATAAGCGCATAAGGACGGCCCATGTGAGCGACTTGATGCCGCATAGCAATTAGGCAGGTGAGTCCCTAAATCCCCAAAATTAAAAGGGGGGAAGATAAGTGTGTCTCCAAGTCAAAAATTGGATTCACACTTATACACCTAGTATAACAACAAAATAAATATATGTATATATATATATAATAAAACAAACGCCCAATAGGAAAGGGTAAGAATAAAAAAAAAGAATGGGTATACAAAGGTCGTATACACCTATATATTAAAGTCATGTTTGCGCAGAAACATGCACACAGTTTCCACACAGCACTTTTTCCCCATTTCATCCTCCACCTGTTGAGCCACTTTTGGAGCCGATAGCCTGAGATTTTCCATTATTTTCCTGATGATCCTTCGCTCTTCCCGTTCGGTGAAAATCTTGTTTGGTGCCTTTCTGCCCTTGTTCTCAATCCGATTTGCGTCGACGAAGCGAATGATGTAATACACAGTTGACTTGCTCAGATTGACCATTTCAGCTATTTGGCGTTGTGAACATCCGTTTTTGTGGTGTTCCAGGATGAGTTTCCGTAGTTCAGTGGAAGTCTGTTTGCCCATAGTCCTTGTTGGCTTGTTGCATTCGAGATGCAGGATATAACTAAACTGACTATAAAGGATTGGTCTATTTATACCAAAAATATTCAACTTGAGTTAAAAAATCAGGGTTTTATGGCACCCAGGTGTCCACAATGTACCTGTTCCAATTAGGCATTGACCTAAAAATAGGGTACTTTTTTACATAATCCAACCTAGCAGGTGGGGAAACCTCAGTTTATTAGGGTCATCCATTCATATTGGTGGTTAATACATGTACCTATCATCGGTCTTTGGAATTTTTGAAAAAAATTGAATAATTAGCTAATGGCAGGCAATTTCGTTTTTTCTTTGACCCTGCTTGGGTTGAGCTGTCCGTCACTGTATATACACTTAAATAAAACAAAACATTAAGAATAACAAATAAATGTAAACAATAATTGGAGCCCTAAGGCGGTCCAAACTAGGTAAACAGCCCTGAACGCGGCGAAAAGTTAACACGCCACAGCTATCGCGAAAAGTGGACTACAGCTATGGCAGTGGGAGAGGATGGCCATGACCTGCTTTAAAGTTCACTCGGACAAAGTGCAACGGCCGTCGACAGCGTTATGCTTACCGCTGACAAAGAACGGCAACAACGCTGGCGCTTCAAGAGAAGAAGTGCAACGACCGCCGAAAGCACATTACCCGCTCAACACGCTAGAGAACGTAAGCGCTCCAAGCAACGAAAACGTTCGCTCGTCGCTTTGGCGGAAATTTACAACAACACCGCTCACACGCTAGAGAGCGTGAGCGCTAGAGAGCGTAAGCGCTAGAGAGCGTAAGCGCTAGAGAGCGTAAGCGCAAGAGAGCGTAGGCGCTCCAAGCAACGAAAACGTCCGCTCGTCGCTTTGGCGGAATTTTACAACAACACTGCTCACACGCCAAAGAGCGCAAGCGCAGAGACCGCCGAAAACGTTTCGCGTATCGCTGTTGACGAATTGGACAACAACAATGGTTGCACTAGGAGAGCGCAAGCGCCGCGACTACCGAAAAACGTTCGCTCACCGCTGTGGACGAATCGGGCAACAACAATGGTTGCACTGGGAGAGCGCAAGCGCCGCGACTACCGAAAAACGTGCGCTCACCGCTGTTGACGAAGCGGACAACAACAACGCTTACACTAGGAAGAGCACAAGTGCAATGACGGCCAAAAATCTTGTGCTTAGCAACAGCAGATTTACGCACTAAATGTGGGGACGTGCGCAAAAGACAAAATGACAACCAACAACAATAGCACTAGTGCGGATGCGTGAGTGACAAAACCACGCACCGTTGGGTAGTCACCAGCACTAGTGCAGGTACATGGATACCGGGGCACCGTTGGTTAGCCACCCACACTAGTGTAAGGAACATCACCGATAGAAAAACAGTGATAAATTAGGGACACGAGTGCCCCAACTATATAATCAATCTGCAGGCACGCGCACAGCTCATTAGCAAGCGTTGCTGACATACGATGAACAACGGAGGCAGGACGAACGCAGCCTCCAGTAGTCAACGCCGGTTGACGCCACATCTCGCCGCGGGACCTAGCGGCGCTGGGTCCGTATCGTACGAGTGACGAGCGGGTCCAGCAGCGCGCTTAGTGCGTGCGGGGCGTGCGCACACACCACGACGACCGCCTTCATACCTATACGACGACGACGAGCTGGAGCGGTGGGCACAGCCAGGTCGCGGTGACTTCGAAATGGACGTCGATGAAGAGGCGCGGGAATCCCCGCCCCCGATGGTGGAAGACGACGCACAACCACGGCGGCGTCGATACCCCAGCGAACTGGATGACACCGATGCAGAGTGGATAAGGAGACTCTTTCCCGAGCTACCACCAACCCCTGATCGAGAGGAATCCACGGTGCGGTTCCCAGGGCCGCAACCACGCGCGGATCCGATCGACGCCGTCGATCAACCACCATCGGAGGCCGACGATGAGGTCGACAACGAGGTCAACGGCATCGAGGGAGGCGGATGGGACCACGACCAGGAGGGACACGACAGCCCCTATCGTCCCTTCTCCGAAGTCGATGAAGGGGAGGAGCATGACGAGTCATCGAGTCACCCTCCCGGTCCTCGGCCGAGCAGACCATCGTCCTCTCATCCGAGACAGAAGCCTCCAGTACCGACCCGGTCACCGACAGCGATGCGAGTGCCGACAGCGCCATCGGCATAGGACCCACCAAGGAATCCGGATGACGAGGACACAATGCCGTACGTGCCGCGGGCACGAGCCGAGGAGATCATTACCATATCCTCCGACGAGGAGGAGCCGACCCACGACGCGGAGCCACGGGCCGGACCACTACCAGGTTCTCAACCCCAGCCACCCACAGTGTCCCGCGAGTATAAACGGACTTATGCCGCCGGACACTGGCACCACACCTACACCGTGGTACACAGCTGGCAGGAGGATGTGCGACCTCCACCCGAGTAACAGCTGGAGGAAGAAGCAACGACCATCCAACCCGTACGGCAACCGGTGTCGAGGCCAGTTACTCGGCGGGCAGAAACGCCACCATCCCCGCCGCCGGTATACCCGCGGCCAGAACGCCACCATCTCCACCGCCGGTGTACCTCCGGCCAGCCTTCCACCGCCAGGCGTCATGGCCGGCGACGACGCCCCGGCCACCGAGACCGACGCTACAGCGGCAACAGCCCACGCCGGAGTCCAGCGCGGGATGGCGAGAACTGCCACCTACAGAGTGGCAGATCGCCATAGCCGAAAACGCAGGCTACAATCGTCGGCCCGACTAGTGTGGAGCGCCGGGCGGCGCTACCGCATTAAGACCGCGGAACAGAACCCCGAATAGTCAAAGAAAAAATACATAAAAAAAAAGAAACCCAAACACCTGAAAATAAAAAGAAAAATAAAACAAATGAAGATCTATAAAGGATCACTGGGGAAAACAGGGAAGGGGACCATTAATGTTTCTAAAATCCATCTTCCCCATCACAGACAACACCATCTACACATCAACACAACCGTCGCCGTCGGGACAGTGGAAGTCTTCCACTGCCGAAGAAAGAGGGGAGTGTGAGGAGCCATATAGCGATGGCAAAATAGGCAGGTTGAGCGTGTCTGCCACACATGTCCTCCGAGACATGTGCCGTTATAGTGTGAGGAGTATTGAGGGTACAATATATCCATCCATACAGCAAATGGCAGTGGACAATTACCAGAAATCACGCCACCGAGGCGATCACGTGATTTCTGGTACAGTCCCAACAAAAGGCCGCGACCCGGCCTATAAAAGGAGCGCCGCATCACAGAGAAGACAGTTCAACGAGAGCAGATACGCAAAGCGGAAGCTCTGAGCAAAATCTACGCGAGTGCGGCAACAGAACAAAATCTACGCGAGTGAACAAACACAAGTGAGGGTATACCAACAGGACGACGCATCACCAAGGAATGTAGAGTCCTTCGACACCGGCAAGCCCGATACCAATAAAGGACACTGAGGTCCTTAAATAGTTAAAGTAGGGAATCCTTGCCACGTTTAAGTGGTGCTACGAGGCGAGGCCTGCACACTTACAAGGTGAACGCGTACGAATCAAGCTGCGTCCAGACGGCATACGTACGAATCCTTTGATTGAAAGGAGTGTCGTATGGTACCCGATCGAGCAAGCGATGTCACAGACTCTTGTTAACTGGTGCACGGGTGCCTAGAACTGCTTTCCCGAACAGGTTCACTTTCCGAAACCAACGAAGGCCTCAGTGAAGTGTCACCATTCAAACGTTCAGTAGCATTACAAATGTATTCTATTAAAACGAAATAAACCAATACAAATTAATTTAATATATAAAACAATTGTGTTATCAATTATCACTTCGCGACCAAATTCATAAATTTGTTGCACGAACCCACAGCTCGACTGAGCGTTAGCCCGGCAGAGAAATAAGGTTCGATACAACTGGCGCCCAACACTGGTGGTTGTGATAATTTGACACATAATTAAATATATTAAATAAAAAAAAAAATATGGTTCTCGCGTGGGTGTACAACATCAAAAAAGAGGAAGTGGTAAAATATGGAGACGAGATCCAAGTGGAAGTGATTGGCACTCTGGACGTTATGCGTCGACAGTTCGGAGAGTGGGTGGACACCCAAGAATCCAAACCTCCATACGCCACGCGGATTGCGGAATTGGCGGCTATCCATAGCAGAGCGTCACCGGCGAGGGAAAGCGTGCAGGCTGCGGACACAAAAAAGGCGACACACGCTGATGTCGTCCATTTAAGTGTACCGACAACCAGCACAGCGGCACGTGCCCGAGACGCATACCAGCCAGCAGTGGAAACACCGGTACCACAGCCTTCCAGGAGGGTATCTCTACGCGAACACACGGCGACGACCATGGCCCAAGAATACCCAAGGGTAACGAAGCAAGTTCGGGAGTGGAACTTTCGCTTCGACGGCACAACGGAGCCGCTCGAATTCTTAGAGCAGGTCGAGTGGTCAGCGGACACCTACGGGCTCAACCTGGATCTGGTTCCCAGAGCCATGCCCGAACTCCTACAGGGAATGGCTCTGAAGTGGTACATAGCCAATAACCAGCACTGGACGAGTTGGAACAGCCGAGGTACAACGCCCCGCAGCAAAGGCAAGTACAACTTCAAACGCAGAGATTCAGGGAGCCACCACGACGACAGATGGAGGCCCCACAAACAAGTCGCTACCGCCAAATAGAACCGACACCACCGCGGCAAGACGGCTCACGGCTTATGCGGCTAGCGGACAGTGGCCAGACACTGAGAGCTGAAGCCGATGCGAGACCCAGGCCAGCCCCGAGGACGAGACGCGACAACGCACAAACGCACATACACATTCCTGCGATGGCCTGCAGACTCTGCGGCCAGGATAGCGATAGAGTGCACGAACGCTGCGCTGGATTATTGCTGGATGTGCGGACGTGTTGGAGTTCGCACGCCAGTGTGCCACTGAGGAGCGAGCTGGAGCCGAACAGGACAGCCCCAAGGCGCTAATCGGCAGCCTACAGGACGAGGGAGCGCAGCTGACAGCGACAGTGGAAATCGGCAACTGTCAGTACAAGGCTACGATAGACACAGGTGATACGAGCAGTTTCGTTAGCGAGGAACTAGCTTGTGAACTTGTCAACGTAGGCCGAAGATGCGCAACCGACCGGCGAGTCCGCATGGCAGATGGCCGAAACAGCGGAGTCCAAGGACAAGTCGAGGTGAATATCAGACTCGGCAGGAGCAGTATGTATATTGCTCTACTGATACTCCCAGGAGTAATAGATGACTTGGTTCTTGGATGGGATGGGAGAGGCTGTACGTGGCAAAGACGGCCATACCACCAGCTGATCCAGACGCAGAAATCGCCGAGTTTCTGCAACGGGAAGTAGCCGCGTTCGAGGCCATTGAGGGAACATCGCCCATAGCGGAGCATCGAATTATCATGAGTGACGATCGTCCGATAAAGCAGCGATACTTCACCACGTCTAAACTCAAACATTAAGCAGAATTATTGGTGTGTTCAATTAAGGCTAAATAAACCATTCAAATTAAGTTAATATACGAAATAATAGTGTTGTTAATTATCACTTCGCGACCAAATTCTACAAATTTTGTTGCACGAACCCACAGCTCGACTGAGCGTTAGCCCGGCAAAGCAATTAGGTTCGTTACATTACTATGGTCCAGTCGGAAACTGCTCTCTTCGTTGTTCCAATTTTCTCATAATAGATTCCAGGCTTTGTGTCGAACCGTGTCACAGATACTGAATCTGTCAGTACCAAGGGTAGCATGAAGAGCAGGATTAGCAAAGACGAGGTTATGGTTGGTGACATTAACCGTTTTCGTTGAATGGGTGGTGCATAATTTTTGTGTGTGTCCTCGGTTTCCGTGATGGGGCGTTCTTGGCCATGTCTTCTGGAAATAACGGCGCAAGCCTGGTAATGGGGCGTTTGTAGATTCCTGACGCAGTTTTAACGTCGACCACACGAATCTGATTATCGTGACCTGGATATGTGTGGACAATGCCTCTCATTGGCCAATTCATCACAGGTACATTGTCTTCTTTGACTCTAACCAGCATGCCTTCCTTGATGTTGGGGTTGACGGTTTTCCACTTATGCGTGGCTTGCAATTCTTGCGAGTTTCCAAAATCCTTGCTTAAGTCTTAAGTCCCACCGTTTTAGTAGGGATTTTTCATTGCGGTCTGAGTTGACATCGGGCGGGGCAGTCAGCGTATCACCAATTAGAAAGTGTGCTGGGGTGAGGGCTGTGTTCTCGGTGGGATCATTTGACATTGGGGTGATTGGCCGAGAGTTTAAGATCGCTTCAATTTCGATGATTACCGTATTTAACTCTTCGAATGTTAGGGACGCGGTATGAGTCGTGGTAACCAGAAGTCGTATTGCAGACTTTACCGCGGCTTCCATAGGCCTCCAAATGAAGGCACCCGTGGTTGTATGAATTTGAAGGCAACCTGTTTCTTGTTGCAGTGATTGATGATCTCTGCTTGAGCCTTCTCGCCGAATACTGATCCTTCCAGTTCTTTTAGTTGGTTGTTTGCTCCAACAAAATTGGTGGCATTGTCACAATGAATTGTTTGACATTTGCCGCGGCTGCTTAGAAAGCGCCGCAGGGCTCCTAGGAAAGCATTTGTGGTCAGATCGCTAACCAGCTCGAGGTGGACCGCTTTTGCAGATAAGCAACAGAAGACAGCTGTGTATGCCTTATCTGGTCTTTTTCCGCGAACCTTATGATGAATCCAAATTGGTCCGCAATAGTCTACGCCTGTCGTTAGAAACGGGCGTGTTGGTGTCACTCGATCGGCAGGCAGATTGCCCATAATTTGATTCATTAGCTTGGGTTTCGCCTTGTTGCACGTCACACAGTTGTGAATGATATTTCTGGACATAGTTTTGTCGTTCAGGATCCAATACCAGCTAAGCTTATATGCTTAGTTTTCCTTTCCAGGTTGCTCGGAGAGATGATGGGAGGGGTTATCCATTTGTCTCGAGAGCCATGGAGAAAGAGTGGTCCATAGAGCCATAGACTGTGTTCGTGTAACTTTCGAGACATACAAGCTGGGCGCAGCACTGTTGCTGCCACTTGTGGCAGTATTGCTGCCATCCTTGGTTGCCAGGTCCAAAAACGTTGCTTTCGTAATGCATAGGCAAGTAGCACAAGGACGGATATGACTAAAGCAGCATAAGCGGCGATATGATGATGTTGTACTGAACTTATTTGTTCGGGCAGCTCTTGTTTGTTGAGTGTGTTCAATTTTAGCTGCAGGTCATCCAGATCCGTATCGCCTTGTATCTTGTTCTCTGATACGTTGAATTTCGTTGAAAGTCCTTTGGTGTTTGGCTCGATTAGGTTGCCAAAATGAGCATAACCTGTTTCCACTTGACTTATAATGACGTAGAAAGTACTGATGCTAATTTCTGAGTTGCGTGCAGTACAGCCTGATGACAGCGATAGGAGTCCCGTGCCCTTCGGTTCTATAGTAGACGGAGTTTCATTGCATACGGCTTTTAGTTCCATTGCCGAATGCGTTGCAAAGATCCAATTATTGGGACGGTGTGTTTTTGACCATACCATATTGGTTGTTCTATGAGTCACTTGACACGTTGTTGGTGTTTTGTTCTTAAAAAGTTGAAACTCACACCGATTGTTAACGTTGAACATAGCTTGATGGTCAAAGCATATGTATTCTTCATTCGATAATGTTCTACAGCGTTGTAGATCGTCTATTGTGAGCCCCATGAATTGATCCCTGTGGTTGTTCACAGCTATAATAGGTGTCTTGAGCTCAAATAGTCGCCAGCTTGTAGAGTCCCACATTGGAATCGGCACAATATTAAAAAGTTCTAATATTGATGTTGATAATATTGGTGAGTGCAACTCTGCCATGGCCACGGAAAGAGTAAAAAGAATAAAGCTCTGAAAGAAAAATTAATAAATGGTGAAATGGTCCGATTTAAATGGACAGTGTCGTGTCATTTTGTCGGCTAAGACGTGTTCTATACGCGGGTCAATAATTTTCGCGCCAGTGTTTGGACGCTATTTGGTATAAAGCAATTTATACACGTGTGAAAAATTTACCCCACCCCTTGCTCGGCTCTTTGAGCGCGCCTCTCTCGCTCTCAGTTGTACAAAGAGAGCAAGTGATATATATCGATAGGACGATAATCAAGTGTCTACACACCGTAAAGTGAAAAAATTTATATCGATTAGACGATTACCAGTGTTTAGACACCATTACAAATATTCATAGTGAACGTATGAGTTTTCCGCGCCAATATGAACAACACCCTTCATACCGCCACTCCCGGCGACGCGCCTGATACTGCAGCTGCAGTTTCCTGGTGCTCGCTTTCTCTTGCCGGGCAGACCAGCGAACTCCGATATAATCTGCGCTCTCGCTCAGAAAGCAGCTACAACAACAACAACAAAGTCAACAATGCAAAAATTGCAAATGCCAACAAAAATTTAATCAACGACAATACAAGCAACGCCAACAACAACAACAACAACACAAATAAAGGCACCAAAAATTATATTGGTGATATTGAAGCGAACAACATTGCTAGCAAAAAAAGAAAAATTGCGACAATCAACGATTGCATCCACTTGAGCACAGTGCCATCTACTTCTACAGGTGCTCGTGCACAACAACAAGCACTAGAGGACCCGCTGTCAGTTTCTGACTCAGACATCGAGTCAGTGGATATGGCAGTGAGGACTACAGATGCTGCTTCCCCAATCTTTCCGCTGATTGTGGGCGATGAGGACACAAGTCTGGGCGCTGCCGCTGAGATCCGCGATTCTCTGTCAACCACTCGCACTGCGGAACCACAGCCTACAAGGCCTTCCAAGCCCCCTCCACTTATCGCTGAGGGTATCACCAACGTTGTTGGACTGCTTGAAGCATCAAATGCTGTCACGCCGCCTGACAGCTTTTTGCTTAAATGCAGTGGCGGTGGTACTGTGAGAGTCATGCCAAGTGGTATTGACGCATACAGGGCAATCCAGAAATTGTTCTCAGAGAAGAAAATCCCATTTCACTCTTACCAACTAAAGGAGGAAAGAGGCTTCCGAGTGGTGGTCAGGGGACTGCATCCATCGTTGCAGGAAATTGACTGCTTAAAAGACGAGCTCGCCGGAATTGGGCACATAGTGCGAGGAGTTCAAAACATCGTCAGCCGGGTTAGCAAAGAGAAGCTAAACCTTTGTTATTTGGAGCTGAAGCCGGCTGAGAATAACAAAGATATCTACAACTTACGCTCCATCTCTCAGGTGCGCATCACAGTTGAATGCCCTGATCGGCATTTGGACATCCCCCAATGCCACCGCTGCCAGGAATTTGGTCATACTATGAAGTACTGCCAAAAACTGCATCGCTGCGTTAAGTGTGGTTCAGAACATGCTAGTCAAGATTGCAAAAAACCATTGCATGTCGATCCGAAATGTGCAAACTGCGGTGGAACACATCCAGCAAGCTGGAAAGGATGCCCGGCTTATCAGCGCGTTGCCAAAGGAAGGAAGCTTGTGGCTCAGTCTGGAAGGTCGGCTCAATACCTCCAAAAGCCGCGTCCAAGAAGCCCGGCTCCTATACGCAATGCCCAATTTACTTATGCTGATGCCGCCAGACAAACGGCTCCTCAGCTCCTTCAGCAACTTGGGCAATTGTCACAGCAGCAGCGTCACCCTCAGCAGCAGCGTCACCATCAGCAGCAGCTTCATCAACAACAACAGTCACAACCTCAGCACCGCCAGCAGCCGCAGCAGCCGCAGCAGCCGCTACAGCAGCAACAACAACCTTTGCCGCCTCAACAAGATGCTCCGCAGGTTCCTGAGCAACAGCAGACAAGAAAAAAGCGACGACCAAAAGTTCGCCAGATGCTTAGGCATCGAGAGAACGCTCAGCATCAGCAGAAACACTTGCAGAAACGCCAGCAGCAGCAGAGTCACCATCAGCAGCAGCTTCTTCAAGAACAACAGCCACAACTTCAGCAACGCCAGCAGCAGCAACACCAACAGCAACAGCACATGCAGCAAGAACATCAACAGCAACTAAACCATCATCAACAACACCACCTGCCTTTGCGTCAACAGCATCAGCAGCCCTCACAGGATCAATATCAGCAAGTGCAACAGCCTTACCTGTATTATCAACCCGCCAATCCCCAGCTTGACAGTCTTATGTCAAAATTCGACAAGTTAAGTGAGACAATGATGGCCATGATGAGCCTGTTGCACGCTGTACTTGCCAATAAATGAGCCAAATTGGGATGCGCGTTGGCGTGTGGAACGCCAATGGCCTTGCAAATAACGCCAATGAGTTGGAGTTGTTTATTCATCGCCATCAAATAGATGTAATGTTGGTCTGTGAGACTCACTACTGCTCCAGATCACACTATAGGCTACCAGGCTACGATATCCACTTAGGCAATCATCCGTCGGATCGCATGCGTGGTGGAGCGGCAGTTATCATAAAATCTTCTCTGCAACATCATGCGCTGACCCCCATAAGTTGGCTCTGCGCACAATGTGCTGCCGTTAAAGTCTCTAGAGATCAAGGCGAAGTAGTCCTAGCGGCTGTCTATTGTCCGCCACGTTTTGTGTGGGCATTAGAAGACTTTAAATGTCTCTTCGATGAGCTTGGCCCAAAGTTCCTGATTGCTGGAGACTGGAATGCTCAACACCATCTCTGGGGTGCTGCTTTGGACACTCGCCGTGGGATTGCGCTTGCGGATTGCGTGAGAGACTCCAACCTACAAGTACTTGCCACGGGAGGTGCAACGCACTATTCGTACGGTAGTCATAGGCCGACAGCAATTGACTTTGCTGTGTACGCTGGAATACGTTCTGACTGCCTTGGTATATCTGAGCGAATTGAGCTTAACTCCGATCACATCCCTTTGATCGTTGAGTATAGAATGGCTGTTACTCTAAATGCTCCCAAGGCACGTCTTCTGCCGCGCAAGGCAAACATCACCCGATTCCGGCAGAGGTTGGAGCAGCTTGTCAACTTGAACATGGAGCTGCGTTCACCGGCTGATATAGACGACGCAGCGGAGTTATTCCTGCGTAATATTAACGCGGCGGCGGAATACTCCATGATTGGCCAACTTCCTTGTTCGCCTCGCAGTCCAGATAAGCCTTTTTTAAAAACTGAGATTTTGGAGCTGGTAAGACACAAGAGAGCACTGCGTCGCCAATATATGCGCTCTCGCAATCCTTTGGATCTAAGGGACTTTAGGCGGGCTGCGTACTAGCTGCGAAAGTTGCAAGCCGGATAATCTTGTCTCGTCATATCGACCGATAAGCTTGCTGTCCACTTTCTCCAAGATATTTGAAAAAATATTTCTTGGAAGATTGTCGGCAGTAAGTGGCTTCCAGAGTGCCATTCCTGATCATCAGTTTGGCTTTAGGCATCACCATGGTACACCAGAGCAAGTTCATCGAGTAGTTCAGCATGTCCTCGAGGCCATGGAAAATAAGCAGTACAGCTCTGCTGTCTTCCTGGATATCCAGCAAGCGTTTGATCGCGTATGGCATGATGGCCTGCTTTTTAAGCTTAAGTCCCTACTACCATCGGCGCTGTATTTACTGCTGAGGTCCTACCTGCTTGGCCGTTCTTTTATGGTTGAAGTTAGGGGCGAGCGATCAAACATTCGCCGCATCGGAGCGGGTGTACCGCAGGGTAGTGTCCTCGGACCTGCCTTGTACACATTGTACACCGCGGACTTGCCGATTCCGGTAGCCAGAAACACGCTGCTTGCCACATACGCGGATGACACTGTGTTCCTTGCTAACTCCTCTTCTGCCTGGAGAGCAGCAGCGATTACGCAAAGGTTCTTGGATGGTTTTAGTACATGGGCCAACCGGTGGAACATCTGCATCAATGAGAACAAGTCTCAGCACTGTACGTTTGCGCTCAGGAGTGGTAACTGTCCAACCGTCCGACTCAACAACACGACCATATCTCAGGGGAACCATGTTCGCTACCTGGGTATGTATCTGGACAGGAAACTTACCTGGCGCAAACACATACAGATCACGGCAGCAGCGTGTAGATCCAAGAGGGCGAAACTCAACTGGTTGCTGAAGTCATCCAGCAAACTCAGCTTGAGCAACAAGCTGCTGGTGTACAGGAGCATCATCATGCCTACATGGACATATGTGATTCCATTTTGGGGCACAGCAGCAAAATCGTGGATTAATCAAATTCAAGTTCTGCAGAACAAGGTGCTAAGAGATATCTCAGGAGCTCCACCTTATGTGCGCAATATGACGCTGCACAACGACTTCTGTGTTCCGACAGTTTTCAGTCAAATAAACAGACACACAAGTCGTTATAATGACCGGTTACATAACCATGTTAACCCATTGGCTTCGACACTAGGGTCGAATACAACCCGCAGACGCTTAAAGCGCCTCCACACCAGCGACCTCTGGACTGTTGGGCGTTAATATTTTTCGTTAATGTTAGCAAAAATGTTATATTTAATCTTACATTTGATGTTACTTAATATTGTAATACGTTAAAACCAATTATTTGTTTATGTTATTAATTTAAATTCCATGTTATTATATATTCAACCTTCAAAACAATATTTTATAACCTTTCAGTAGGTTGATCAATATTAAATTAAATTGCTACATTAAAAAAAAAAAAAAAGATAATATTGGTAGTTTGATTCTAAATATTACATGATTGTCGGTGACTGTGCCTTCTGCTCGCATAATGCTGTACAGGTGCATCACGTTAGATGATGGCACTGGTGGCATTTGATCTGGCGGCAAATGATCCCGTATTTGATCCAATTGCTCCCTTAATTGATCGGGCGAAATTATTATTGGGCTTATTGTATGGTGGCGAATTCCAGTAAGTACGTCCACTATTTCTGATTGCATGCGTTGAAGGCTGGCTGCTAACAGTGTTAATTGAACTGTTAATGCCAGGTAAGCCTCCGAGAGACGTGCACTAGTGTTTTTTGCTCTGTTTTGACTAATGATATCGACTTGCTGTTCAAGTAGTCTCAGTCTTCTGTCAGATGCGGATCTTGCCTTCTTGACGATGTTAATTGTTGAGTCAAGTATTGAAGTTTGATTCTTCAGTAATGTCCGTAAGAAGTCTTCATTGGTTTTTACCTTTTCGATCACTTTGGTCATTCCATTGGCATAATCCGAGTCTAGTACTCCGAATAGACTGTGTGCAATGTTGCCCACTGCATCAAATGGGGACCGGCGGTTTCGTCTACGTTGCATAAGTGAATTTGTCATTTGTAATTCATCATACACGTGACGAAAGTGCTGGTGTATGGAGTCATATGGACATACATGACCTATATTTGATTCTATGCATGTATTGTTGAATTCCTGTATGCCTGTCTTAAATATTTTCATGTCGTGCCAGTATGATTCCAATTCATAGTATATTACTATGGTCCAGTCGGAAACTGCTCTCTTAGTTGTTCTTGCTGCATGTTGTCTTCATGCAGCTCTCGCAATATGATTTTCACTATTGGATCGTTGTAAGGCAGCAAGATCTGGTGTCTTGCATTGTATGGGAGTGGGGCTTGCTCCAATCTGCCTCCAACTCGCATGAGTCCATCTGACCCTTGTATTGGTGAGAGTGATGATATAGGACTCTTTTTGTCCACTGTGTTGTGGCGCTTCAAATCTTTCAGTTCAGCTGTAAATTCAGCTTGCTGTATTGTTTGTAGAATTATGTTGCGAGCGTGGTCTAGCTGGTCGTTGCTGATCTGTATCGCTTGTAGCAGAATCGCAACATGTAAGCCACAATGCGTTGTAACTTGAAAAATGAGTTACTGTGTCGGCAGGTATACAACTCTTCGCCGATTGCTGATTGAGTTGCAGCTACACTTATATGCTTGATTTTCCTTTCCAAGTTGCTCGGAGAGATGATAGGAGGAGCTATCCACTTGTCTCGAGATCCATGGAGATAGAGTGGTCCATAGAGCCATAGACTGTGTTCGTGTAGCTTTCGTGCAGATATTCCTCTTGAGTGCACATCTGATGCGTTGTTGGCAGATGATACATGCCGCCAATTATTCTGACTTGTCACTGCCTGAATTTTCGCTATTCGGTTGGCCACAAACGTATGATATGTGGAAGGTGCTTTGATCCATGAGAGAACAACGGTAGAATCCGACCAAAAGTATCCTGGCACTGCGGTGGAGTCAAGGTTGAGATCGCGTCGAATCCTGTCCGCGAGCTCAGCAGTGACTGTCTTGCTGAAGGAGCCACTCCCACAGATATTTGCTTGTTTTTGTACGTACATATATTGCTGCGCCATATGCCTGCTCAGAAGCATCCACAAATGTGTGCAATTCCTTCGTGACTGGAGTTTTTCCATCGTATATGTGCCTTGGAATTTGCATTGAATAAATCCTTCCACTCGATCTGAAGATTCGTAGGTAGCTCATCGTCCCAGTCGAGTTTTGATTCCCAAAGTCGTTGCATGAAGATTTTTGCCTTTACCACGACTGGAGAGAACAGACCTAGAGGATCAAAACGTACACACACACACACGCACGCACACGTACACGTACGCCTTATGCGTATCACGCGCGCTATACAAGTCACCCGGTCGCCTGGAGGCAGCGATCGTACTGACTTGTGTGCTTGATTGAAGCTTCCTTTTTACCTCATTATTACCCTCTCTATCGGGTTGTTCTATTAACCGGTCTCAACACTAGTGTGCGTGATTAGCCAACGGAATTTTGGTTTTGGTTTCGGCGGCCGCTGTGCTTGCGCTCTTTGGCGTGTGAGCAGTGTTGTTGTAAATTTCCGCCAAAGCGACGAGCGGACGTTTTCGTTGCTTGGAGCGCTTGCGCTCTCTAGCGTGTGAGCAGTTAATAAGCTTTCGGCGGTCGTTGCACTTCTTCTCTTGAAGCGCAAGCGTTGTTGCCGTTCTTTGTCAGCGGTAAGCATAACGCTTTCGACGGCCGTTGCACTTCGTCCGAGTGAACTTTGAAGCAGGTCGTGGCCATCCTCTCCCGCTGCCATAGGTGTTGTCCACTCTCTGGGAAAGCAGTGACGGGTTAACTATTCGCCGCGTTCAGGTCTGTTTACATAGTTTGGACCCGCCTTAGGGCTCCAATTACTATTGTATATTTTTTTTTTTTATGCTTGGGGTTTTTATTTTATTTATGTGTATATATATATACATATATACGAGGTCTGACCAATAAGTAATGAGACTGATTTTTTAGCCGCGCTTGTGGTAACACTGCGAACCTGAAACTTCGGTCGGTTAATCTCCCATCCCTCATCTATCGATACATGTGCTCGCGACTTTCGTACATTCGATAGTTCTCCAGCTGTGTTGTTATTTCGACAACGTGTTTGTAAGGCGTGTCACGAATATGGAACGACGTAATATTGAACAACGGTACGCGATTAAATTTTGCGTTAAACTCGGCGATTCTGTTACGGAAACGTACGGTAAATTGGTCAAAGTGTTTGGTGATGAAGCCCTGAGTCGTGCTCAGGTGTTTCGATGGCATAAAGATTTTAAAAATGGTCGTGAGAGCGTCGGGATGAACCGCGAAGTGGGAGGCCGGTTGAAGCTCGAACTGACAACAATGTTCAGCGTGTGCGCACTCTCGTGCATCAAGATCGGCGGCTAACCATTCCAATGTTGGCTGATGAACTTAATTTGAAACGAGAAACCGTCAGAAAAATTTAAACTTATGATTTGTCCATGAAAAAGCTGTGTGCAAAGATGGTACCGAAGAACCTTTCGGCGGAGCAAAAACATGAGCGAATGTCCATTTCACAGGATTGTCTGGAACAGGTTGAAGCTGATCCAACTCTTCTCGATCGTGTAATTACTGGTGATGAAAGTTGGTATTTTCAGTACGATCCCGAAACAAAACGGCAAAGTCAACAGTGGCTGCCTCCTGGTGCAGCCAGACCGAAGAAGGCGAGAATGAGCAAATCGAAAGTGAAAACGATGATGATTTGCTTCTTTGACAGCAAAGGAATCGTGCACAAAGAGTTTGTACCACCTGGGCAGACCGTCAACCAACATTTCTACCTGAAAGTACTCGAAAGTACGGTTCGTGCAAGGAATAATTAGTAGTACAGCGATTAAGGGAAAGTGGAAAGAAATTGCGAGAAGGTCTGAAGGGAACAGAAAAGTTTATTTGGCTCAACAACGCAGCTGAATCGATTTCTCCTTTGATTAATTTAACTACAAACATAACTCCTAGCATAACACGACGGTTAGTTAGGGAGGGAAGGTTAAGAAGCAGCAGCCTATTAGGGTATGGAGGAAGAACACCCCAGTCAAAGCGGCGAAGAGCAAAAAGTTAGAAGCTCTTCTGTACAGATTCCAATCTACTTTGATGAATATGATACTGTGGAGACCACACACAAGATCCATATTCCAGAATTGGACGTACTAGGGAAGTGAAAAGTATCTTGGTCGTAAAAGGGTCATCAAATTCCTTTGACCAACGCTTTATAAAACCAAGAACTTGAAAAGCTTTGTTGACAGTCAATTTAATATGGTTATCGAACTTTAACCTGTGATCAAGAAGTAAACCTAAATCCTTTACTTCATTCAGTCTATCAAGTGGCTAATAACATGGGGAGTGATACGATAAAATGACATGACCTTACACTTAGAGCAGTTCAGGTTAAGCAGATTCATTTTGAACCAAGACAAAAAGGAAAATAAGTCCGCCTGCAATAATCAATGAGAGGACATATCATTATACGCCAGGCACAACTTGACGTCATCAGCACACATTAGTATGTTAGAATGCAAAATAACAGAAGGAAGGTCATTAATAAATAAGTTAAAAAGCACTGAACCAAGGTGACCACCCTGGGGTACACCAGAGGTGACTAGGATAGGTTTAGAGAGCAAAGATTTGAAAACAATTTTTTGAGTTCTGTTACTCAGATACTCCGAAATCCAGGTCAGAAGGTTAGTTGGAAATCCTATAAGATCTAGTTTGCGAAGAAGGAGAGATGGTTAACAGAGTCAAAGGTCTGTGTAAACGACATCAGCTTGCATTTTATTCTGGAATCCATTGATCACAAGGGAAGTAAGAATGTTAGTGGTAGTAGACCTATATTTCACAAAACCATGCTGGAATGGTGAAATAATAGAACTACATAAGTGTTGCAGTTGAGTCGTTAATATTTTCTCAAATGCCTTTGGTATTGCGGACAATTTGGAAATACCCCTATAGTTTTTTATATCAGACTTTGGGCCATTTTTATGAAGAGGAATAATAAAGGATTCCTTCCAAATATCAGGAAAACAACAAGTTTCAACAGACAAGGTAAATAATTTAAGTAAAGGTTGGAAAATGGACTCGGAACAGTACCTAAGTACACATCCCGGAACTCCATCAGGACCAGGCGAGTATCCAGGCTTGATCGAGTGTAGGTCGTCAAGTAGTGACTCAAAAGTGATCACAGGAACAAAAATGCAATTAGCCCTTTGAACATGGTAAGGATATGGCACATTTTGTGAGAAGTTAGTAGAGGAATATGTGGATTGAAAATAATCAGCAAACAGATCTGCTGCATCCTGATCATCTTTTGCTTTCCTATCTTCAAAGAAAACGTAATTAGGTAAAGAAGACGATTTGCGTTTCATGTTCACAAAGTTGTAGAACTGCTTAGGATCTTGTGAAAATTGCAGCCTACAACAAAGAAGGTAACTTTGATAACAACGTGAGTTATGAGTAGTTATGGGTGAGTAATCAAAAGGATTACTTGTTCTGTTAAACTTCTTATAATACCTTGACTTCACATTTTTCAACCTATCTAACTCCCGCGAAAACCAGGGAGGCCTATTAGCCTTCCCTGGATTCGAACGGGGAACACAAGCATCCAAATGAGAGTCAATGTTAGTATAAAATATTGACACTGCATTATACAGACTTGAACAGGAGTAAAGTTCTGCCCAATCACTGTCTAATAACAATTGGTTAAGTCTAATATAATCTGCTTTACGGAAGCAACGATTCTTACGTGTAGAATCCGATGCTACAAGAGGTACAAGAGTAGGAAGCTCTATAATCACATCGAGCGTAGGATGATAAGGATCTTTGGGATTAACAAGTGGATCACAACGAGAGATAATACTACAAGTAGGATCCGATACAAAAATTAAATCCAGTAAACGGTCGTTACAGTTTCGAATATGGTTAACTTGAGACAGTGACAACTCATGAAACCCATCGATAAACTCATTTGAACTAAGTGGCACCAAAGCATTTGATGGAGCGGACCATATAATTTCTGGAAGATTAAAGTCACTGCTAACAATCAAATAGTCTCTATCCGAAAGCATAGAGGAAATATATTGATTAGCGGATAGATGGTTCAGATATATTGAGACATCTGAATGAGGTGGAATATAAGAACAAGTTATAAACAATGAAAAAGTATTAAACTGAATTTTAAAACTTATAAATTCAATGTCTAAAGCAAAAGGAGGTAAGAAATAATCTGATGCAAGATCGGAATCAACAGCAATCAGACAACCACCACCGCGTGATACTCGATCACATCTATATGGAGTGTATTTATTTGAAAATAAAGAATGATTTGAGATATCAGGTTTTAACCAAGTTTCAGTGAATACCAGAATATCAAATTCAAAAGAAAGACTGTCAACAAATAGCTTAGAAAGTTTAGTATTAAGACCTCTAACATTCTGATATGCTAGAGAAAGAGAGGATTTTAGTTTTTTGGTGCGACATTAGAAGGCGAAGCACCAGAAGAATTTTGAGGCAATGAAATAGGTTGCCGAACACGTTTTTTGTTGGTAAACTCCTTTATAACTAAGCCCTTCGGCCAGAAATTAGCACAGCAAATTGTGCCGAATACTTCCGCCGAAACACTTAGCTTAAATGAGGAGATTACCCTTTCATAATTAAATACAAATTTTTCAATAGATATTCCCGTAGAAGACACTGTACCCTGTATGTAGGCTTGGGCGTCTTCCACAGATATCTCGGGGGCAAGCCGCGAAATAAAAATTTGCTTTCTTGGTACCACCGCAGCAAGAGTTCTAGGAACACTGCTAGAAAGAGGTGGGGAAATAGAAATAGAAACGGGCACTGTGGCCTGAGACACGATTGGGGCACCACTGTTGACTAAAGCAGGTGTAGGAGAAAACTGCATCAACCGCTGACCATTATCAACAATGGGTGTCAACGGTGCAGGGGTCACTAACAGAGCCGGGGCCAAAAAGCCTGGTTCTGCTGAAGAGACCCATTCAACAGTTTAACATAGTTTCCATAGCATCAAAATCGGCACTGAGCTTACTAAAAGCTAGAGGGAGATTGTTAAAACCCGGTCTAGTTTGCCACTTTAGACCCGACTTATTGCCGATTAAATCTTTTACCCGTTGCGTGAAACCGGCACACTTAGCATGCACCACGTTATCACACAACTAGCAACAGATGAAATCCGCCTTTGGGTCTTGGCATTTGCAGCTTTTTAAATAGCACGCAGACATAGTGAATATAAAAATATATATGCCCGAAAAGAAAAGAGAAATATATCAAAGGCACAAGCATTTTATGGACTTAGTCTCATTACTTATTGGTCAGACCTCGTATATATCGGTTTATTTATTATTATTTTTGTTATGTGTAGGCGTATACGACCTTTGTATACCTTTCCTTTCATTTTATTCTTACCCTTTCCTTTGGGCGTTTTCATTTAATTTCTCCGTATTTATTTTATTATTTTATATATATAGGTGTATACGACCTTTGTATACCCTTTCTTTTTTTTTTATTCTTACCCTTTCCTATAGGGCGTTTGTTTTATTATATATATATATATATATATTTATTTTTTTGTTATTCGAGGTGCATAAGTGTTGGTCAAATTTTTGCCTTGGAGTCTCACTTATCTTCCCCCCCCCCTTTTAATTTTGAGGATTTAGGGACTCACCCGCCTCGTTGCTATGCGGCTTCAAGTCGCTCACATGGGCCGTCCTTATCCGCTTCTCTGCTGGACTCTTCAGCTTGCATATTACTGGCGTCGGGAAATCCACGATTTGATACGGGCCGCCGTATTTTGGTTCCAGTTTGGCTGCGAATCCCTCTGCCGCATTTGACAGGTGGTGTACCTTCACCCACACCCTGTATCCAATTTGGGGGTTCCATTGCCTGCGACGAAGGTTGCAGTGCCCTGCTTGGTCCTGAGAGGCCTCGACCGCGGCCAATTGACTTGACTTAAATTGCCGGACATATGCTCTTACTATATACTCTATATAAGCCTGGCCAATAGTAGCGCTCTGCTACCCGGGCTATTGCTTTTCGGCTCCCCGTATGCCCTGCGGCGGCGGTGTTGTGGTCCTCCTTTAGGACTTGTATCCTCTTGCCGGTTGGCGCACACAATTTCCAGGCTTTCACATCCTCGGTTCCGTCTCTGTGAGGGATGTGCCTGTATAAGTTTCCGGATCTTTCCATGTAGTCTGGAAACTTTTTTGGGTTCTTGGCGATGGTGGTTCGCATCTTCTGGATCCAGTGGCACTTTTTATTCACTTGGTCCATCGCGTCTTCCACCGTTGAGACTCTCCTGCATGTCTCCTTCCGGGGCTGTCGAGATTTTGCATCTGTAACACTCCTGGCTGGTTTGACTGTCTTTGCTATGTACAGTCTCTCCTCCTGATACTCTCGAATTCCCTTTCCCGGTATATTTATCCTCAGGCCTGCGTACTCCAAAACCGTTCCCATGCCCGACAGAAAATTCCATCCGAGAACTAAGCCATCGATAACTCCTGGGAGTATCAGTAGAGCAATATCCATACTGCTCCTGCCGAGTCTGATATTCACATCGACTTGTTTTCGGACTCCGCTGTTTCGACCATCTGCCATGCGGACTCGCAGGTCGGTTCCGCGTCGTCGGCCTACGTCGAACAGTCCACGAGCTAGTTTCTCGCTAATGAAACTACTTGTGGCCCCTGTATCGATCGACCTTCTCCCGACGGACAACATACCGACGTACGAACTCCGATACGTCCACATATCCAACAATAATCCAGCCTGGGATTTGTGCACTCTATCGCACGGTGTTCCTCCTGGCCGCAACATCTGCAGGCCATTGCTGTATTATTTATATGAGTTTGTATATTGTCGCGTATAGTCCTCGGGGCTGGTCTGGGGCCCGTGTCGGCTTCGGTTCTCTGCGTCTGTCCACTGTCGTGGGCCGTCTTACCTTGGCGCTGGCTCTATTTGGCGGTAGTGACGCAACTGGGGTGACTCCATATGCGTTGAGGTTGCCTTTGCTGCGGGGCGTTGTATCTCGAGTGTTCCATGTGTCTCTGATGAGGCTGTACCTGCCTGTACCTGCATTTCCACCATGTACACTTTAAATGGCTCGTTCATAGCCTGACGTCAGTGGTTGACTTCGTCCTTTAAGTTTTCGAAGTAGCCTCTCGGCAGAAAGTACTCTTGAAAGCTTTGGATGAATGTTGCCCAACTCGTCCAGTGCCGGTTATTGGCAGCGTACCACTTCAGAGCCATTCCCTGAAGGAGTTCGGGCATGGCCCTGGGAACCAGATCCAGGTCGAGCCCATAGGTATCCGCTAACCACTCAACCTGCTCCAAGAATTCGAGCGGCTCCGTTGTGCCGTCGAAGCGAAAGTTCCACTCCCGAACCTGTTTCGCTACCCTTGGGTATTCTTGGGCCATAGTCGTCTCCGTGTGCTCGCGTCTTGATACCCTCTTTGATGGATGTGGTGCCGATGTTTCCCAAACTGTGTGGTTGTTGTCTCTCGCGCGCGCTGCTGTGCTGGTTGTCGGTATGCTCAAATGCGCGAAATCCATTTTCGTCGCTTCTCTTGCATCCGCAACTTGTCCGCTTTCCCTCGCCGGTGACGCTTTGCTATGCATCGACGCCAATTCCGCAATCCGCGTGGTGTATGGCAGTTTTGACTCGTGAGTATCGACCCACTCTCCAAACTGTCGACGCATAACGTCCAGAGCCACTCAGCTCCACTTGGAACTCGCCTCCATACTTTACAACTTCCTCCTTTTTAGGTTGTACACCCACGCGCGAACCATATTTTTTCTATTTAATATATTTATTTATGTGTCAAATTATCACAACCACCAGTGTTGGGCGCCAGTTGTAACGAACCTCGTTGGCTTTGCCGGGCTAAAGCTCAGTCGAGCTGTGAGTTCGCGCAACAAATTTATAGAATTGGTCGCGAAGTGATGATTGACAACAAGATTTATATATTATTATAGAAAAATATGGTTTATTTGGCATTAATTAAACGCTCTTATAATTCGCCTAATGTCTAGGTTTGTTTCCTTCGGCGATTCACTGAGGCCTTGGCTTGTTTCAGTAAGTGGTCCTGTTCGGAAAAGCAGGTTCTAGGCACCCGTGCACCAGTTACAAGATTTGTGACTTCGCTTGCTCGGTCGGTTATCATACGACACTCCTTTAGGCAAAAGGATTCGTGCGTATGCCGTCTGGACGTAGCTAAATTCGTGCACGTTCACCTTGTAACCGTGCAGGCCTCAGCCACGTGGCACGACTTGAACGTGGCAAGGATCACTGCGTTACTCCTTGCTGGTGGATCGTCCAGTTACGATCCACTGGTCGACGTGTTGCCTCTGCTCGTCGACTTGCACTGCTCCCTCGAAGCTCCTTGCTGGTGGATCGTCCTGTTACGATCCACTGGTCGACGTGTTGCCTCTGCTTGTCGCCTTTGCACTGCTCGACTTCTGTATCTGCGACGCCCTCTTTTATAGGTCGGGTCGCATTGGTGGCGTGAGCTTTTTGGTATTTCTCTAATACCGTTATAATATCGCTGCAGTAAAGCAGCGGTCACCTATTTTAAGGTCGCTGTCTTCTGAGGTCGCTGCACTCGCTGAACTTAGAATAATGCACACCTCGCGCTGTCCGATACGGGATGTGCTGACGGCGCCCATTTATCCAGTAGCGTCCGCTGAAATAGGCACGTGCGCTTAGGTTGTAGGTTGTAACTCAAGCTTACTTTCCCACAGTGTCATTGGTTGTGGTTTGCTAACCTATTGTCCCACTTTCAGTATATGCTGACCAAGGCGTTTGTGTTTTTGGTTCTGGTCGCTGTTGTCCCACTTGGCAAGGATTTGCACTGACTTCAGGACCTCAATGTCCTCTGTTGTCTTAGGCCTGCCAGCGTCGAATCCCTCGATGCTCCTTGTTGCTGTATTGTTCGTCGAGTCCCTCAATGCTGTTGTGTTGTGTGTCGTTCGGTTTGACGTACACTTTTACACATGTAATGTTCACTGTCATTTTACTTGTCGGCTGCACTCCCGTAGATTTTATTCAGAGCTTCCGCGCTTCTGAACTCTGATTCTCGGACTCTGTTTCGACAGAGCTTCTCCTTCTCGTATGTGTTCTGACTGACTGCTTCTGTCGCTTGAGCTGCTTTTTTTATAGCCCAAGTCGCAGCCTTTTGTCGCGACTGTACCAAAGATCACATGATCGTCTTGGTGGCGTGATCTTTGGTAATTTTCCTCTACCATTTGCTGGCGCCAGCCTATGTCTGCCATTAGTGCGAGTATGGATGGCGATATTGCGCTCGCCATACTCCTCACACCATAACGGCACATGTCCTGAGCGACATGTGTGCCAGACACGCTCATATGGCTGACAACCTGCGTGAGAAAGAGAGAGGGCGAATGAGAGCGAATTCGCCGCAACTGCAATCAGGTCCGAATTTCGGTCTGATATACAGTTACTGTGAGGGGCCATATAGCTTAAATGTATATTTTATATACATTTATTTTCCAAGGCTATATGGCTCCTCACAAAGTAGTGAATCCTCGCTACATTTAAGTTGTGCTACAAGGCGAGGCCTACACAGTTCCAAGCCAAGCGTGCGATAACCTGCCTGAAGTTCGTCAGTATACGTGCGAAATCCGTTTGATCAAACGGGGTGCCGTATGGTAAGCTGTCGAACCAGTGCGAAGCCGCAGACTGGCGTAGCTGGTGTACGGGGTGCCTACAACCGACTTGCCCGAACAGGACCACTTACTGAAACAAGCCAAGGCCTCAGTGAATCGCCGAAGGAAACAAAAAATTAATTTTTTTTTTTTTTTTTTTATTTAGCAATTTAATTTAATATTGATCAACCTACTGAAAGGTTATAAAATATTGTTTTGAAGGTTGAATATATAATAACATGGAATTTAAATTAATAACATAAACAAATAATTGGTTTTAACGTATTAAAATATTACGTAACATCAAATGTAAGATTAAATATAACATTTTTTGCTAACATTAACGAAAAATATTAACGCCCAACAGTCCAGAGGTCGCTGGTGTGGAGGCGCTTTAAGCGTCTGAGGGTTGTATTCGACCCTAGTGACGAAGCCAATGGGTTAACATGGTTATGTAACCGGTCATTGTAACGACTTGTATGTCGGTTTATTTGGATAAAGACTGTCTGTACACAGAAGTCGTTGTGCAGCGTCAAATTGCTCACATAGGGTGGAGCACCAGAGATGTCTCTTAGGACCTTGTTCTGCAGAACTTGAATTTGATTAATCCACGATTTTGCTGCTGTGCCCCAAAATGGAATCACATATGTCCATGTAGGCATGATGATGCTCCTGTACACCAGCAGCTTGTTGCTCAAGCTGAGTTTGCTGGATGACTTCAGCAACCAGTTGAGTTTCGCCCTCTTGGATCTACACGCTGCTGCCGTGATCTGTATGTGTTTGCGCCAGGTAAGTTTCCTGTCCAGATACATACCCAGGTAGCGAACATGGTTCCCCTGAGATATGGTCGTGTTGTTGAGTCGGACGGTTGGATAGTTGCCACTCCTGAGCGCAAACGTACAGTGCTGAGACTTGTTCTCATTGATGCAGATGTTCCACCGGTTGGCCCATGTACTAAAACCATCCAAGAACCTTTGCGTAATCGCTGCTGCTCTCCAGGCAGAAGAGGAGTTAGCAAGGAACACAGTGTCATCCGCGTATGTGGCAAGCAGCGTGTTTCTGGCTACCGGAATCGGCAAGTCCGCGGTGTACAATGTGTACAAGGCAGGTCCGAGGACACTACCCTGCGGTACACCCGCTCCGATGCGGCGAATGTTTGATCGCTCGCCCCTAACTTCAACCATAAAAGAACGGCCAAGCAGGTAGGACCTCAGCAGTAAATACAGCGCCGATGGTAGTAGGGACTTAAGCTTAAAAAGCAGGCCATCATGCCATACGCGATCAAACGCTTGCTGGATATCCAGGAAGACAGCAGAGCTGTACTGCTTATTTTCCATGGCCTCGAGGACATGCTGAACTACTCGATGAACTTGCTCTGGTGTACCATGGTGATGCATAAAGCCAAACTGATGATCAGGAATGGCAGTCTGGAAACCACTTACTGCCGACAATCTTCCAAGAAATACTTTTTCAAATATCTTGGAGAAAGTGGACAGCAAACTTATCGGTCGATATGATGAGACAAGATTATCCGGCTTGCCAGGTTTCGGAATCATCGCAATCACAGCACACTTCCATGGAGTGGGGAAGTGGTGGACGCGAACCATTGAGTTAAAGAGTAGCACCAAGAACATCACTCCCTTCTCGGGGAGGGCCTTAGCAACTCTACCGTCGATGCCATCATAGCCAGGGGCTTTCGTAGTCTTCAGCTTCTGAATCTGTAAGCGGACCTCATTAGGGGCGATAGGTGTGATCGGTTGGACAGGATCGAGATCTGCACTTAAAAATGCCTCAGTTTCCAGTACCTGGCTGGGTGACGCAAGCTCAAAAGGCGTGAACCGGCCTTGCAGCTCATCCGCAAATGCCGATGCAATCTCTGCGTCCGATCGACACCAAGTGTTGTCCGGTCGCATGATGGGGATCCGCCTGAGTGGCTGCCGCTTGACACAACGCGTTGTCTTCCACAAATTGAATTCATGATTCTTATTGGGATCGGCATTGCGGAACATATCCTGGAAGTACTGGCTCTTAGTGTCGAAAAGCAACTTTCGCAGCTCGTACGGAGCCCGCCTAAAGTCCCTTACATCCAAAGGATTGCGTGAGCGCATATATTGGCGACGCAGTGCTCTCTTGTGCCTTACCAGATCCAAAATCTCAGTTTTTAAAAAAGGCTTAGCTGGACTGCGAGACGAACAAGGAAGTTGGCCAAGCATGGAGTATTCCGCCGCGGCGTTAATATTACGCAGGAATAACTTCGATGCGTCGTCTATATCAGCCGGTGAATGCAGCTCCATGTTCAAGTTGACAAGCTGCTCCAACCTCTGCCGGAATCGGGTGATGTTTGCCTTGCGCGGCAGAAGACGTGCCTTGGGAGCATTTAGAGTAACAGCCATTCTATACTCAACGATCAAAGGGATGTGATCGGAGTTAAGCTCAATTCGCTCAGATATACCAAGACAGTCAGAACGTATTCCAGCGTCGGCTATGACTACAGTACGAATAGTGCGTTGCACCTCCCGTGGCAAGTACTTGTAGGTTGGAGTCTCTCACGCAATCCGCAAGCGCAATCCCACGGCGAGTGTCCAAAGCAGTACCCCAGATATGGTGTTGAGCATTCCAGTCTCCAGCAATCAGGAACTTGGCTCTTCGAAGAGACATTTAAAGTCTTCCAATGCCCACACAAAACGTGGCGGACAATAGACAGCCGCTAGGACTACTTCGCCTTAATCACTAGAGACTTTAACGGCAGCGCATTGTGCGCAGAGCCAACTTACAGGAGTCAGCTCATGATGTTGCAGAGAAGATTTTATGATAACCGCTGCCGATGATTGGCTAGGTGGATATCGTAGCCTGGTAGCCTATAGTGTGATTTGGAGCAGTAGTGAGTCTCACAGACCAACATTACATCTATTTGATGGATGATGAATAAACAAGGCCATTGGCGTTCCACACGCCAACGCGCATCCCAATTTGGCTCATTTATTGGCAAGTACAGCGTGCAACAGGCTCATCATGGCCATCATTGTCTAACTTAACTTGTCGAATTTTGACATAAGACTGTCAAGCTGGGGATTGGCGGGTTGATAATACAGGTAAGGCTGTTGCACTTGCTGATATTGATCCTGTGAGGGCTGCTGATGCTGGTGACGCAAAGGCAGGTGGTGTTGTTGATGATGGCTTAGTTGCTGTTGATGTTCTTGCTGCATGTGCTGTTGCTGTTGGTGTTGCTGCTGCTGGCGTTGCTGAAGTTGTGGCTGTTGTTCTTGAAGAAGCTGCTGCTGATGGTGACTCTGCTGCTGCTGGCGTTTCTTTAAGTGTTTCTGCTGATGCTGAGCGTTCTCTCGATGCCTAAGCATCTGGCGAACTTTTGGTCGTCGCTTTTTTCTTGTCTGCTGTTGCTCAGGAACCTGCGGAGCATCTTGTTGAGGCGGCAAAGGTTGTTGTTGCTGCTGTAGCGGCTGCTGGCGGTGCTGAGGTTGTGACTGTTGTTGTTGATGAAGCTGCTGCTGATGGTGACGCTGCTGCTGAGGGTGACGCTGCTGCTGTGACAATTGCCCAAGTTGCTGAAGGAGCTGAGGAGCCGTTTGTCTGGTGGCATCAGCATAAGAAAATTGGGCATTGCGTATAGGAGCCGGGCTTCTTCGACGCGGCTTTTGGAGGTATTGAGCCGACCTTCCAGACTGAGCCACAAGCTTCCTTCCTTTGGCAACGCGCTGATAAGCCGGGCATCCTTTCCAGCTTGCTGGATGTGTTCCACCGCAGTTTGCACATTTCGGATCGACATTCAATGGTTTTTCGCAATCTTGACTAGCATGTGCTGAACCACACTTAACGCAGCGATGCAGTTTTTGGCAGTACTTCATAGTATGGCATTGGGGGATGTCCAAATGCCGATCAGGGCATTCAACAGTGATGCGCACCTGAGAGATGGAGCGTAAGTTGTAGATCTCCTTGTTATTCGCAGCCGGCTCCAGCTCCAAATAACACAGGTTTAGCTCCTTTTTGCTAACCCGGCTGACGATGGTTTGAACTCCTCGCAATGAGTGCCCAGATCTGGCGAGCTCGTCTCTTAAGCAGTCAATTTTCTGCAACGATGGATGCAGTCCCCTGACCACCACTCGGAAGCCTCTGTCCTCCTTTGGTTGGTAAGAGTGAAATGGGATTTTCATCTCTGAGAACAATTTCTGGATTGCCCTGTATGCGTCAATACCACTTGGCATGACTCTCACAGTACCACCGCCACTGCATTTTAGCATAAAGCTGTCAGGCGGCGTGACAGCATTTAAATCTTTAAGCAGTCCAACAACGTTGGGGATACCCTCAGCGATAAGTGGAGGGGGCTTGGAAGGCCTTGTAGGCTGTGGTTCCGCAGTGCGAGTGGTTGACAGAGAATCGCGGATCTCAGCGGCAGCGCCTAGACTTGTGTCCTCATCGCCCACAATCAGCGGAAAGATTGGGGAAGCAGCATCTGTAGTCCTCTCTGCCATATCCACTGACTCGATGTCTGAGTCGGAATCTGACAGCGGGTCCTCTAGTGCTTGTTGTGCTGCACGAGCACCTGTAGAAGTAGATGGCACTGTGCAATCGTTGATTGTCGCAATTTTTCTTTTTTTGATAGCAATGTTGTTCGCGTCAATATCACCAATATAATTTTTGGTGCCTTTATTAGTGTTGTTGTTGTTGTTGTTGGCGTTGCTTGTATTGTCGTTGATGAAATTGTTGTTGGCATTTGCAATTTTTGCATTGTTGACTTTGTTGTTGTTGTTGTAGCTGCTTTCTGAGCGAGAGCGCAGATTATATCGGAGTTCGCTGGTCTGCCCGGTAAGAGAAGGCGAGCACCAGGAAACTGCAGCTGCAGTATCAGGCGCGTCGCCGGGAGTGGCGGTATGGAGGGTGTTGTTCATATTGCCGCGGAACACTCATACGTTCACTATGAATATTTGTAATGGTGTGTAAACACTGGTAATCGTCTAATCGATATAAATTTTTCACTTCACGGTGTGTAGACACTGGATTATCGTCCTATCGATATATATCACTTGCTCTCTTTGTACAACTGAGAGCGAGAGAGGCGCGCTCATAGAGCCGAGCAAGGGGTGGGGTAAATTTTTCACACGTGTTCCAATTGATATAAATTGCTTTCCACCAAATAGCGTCCAAACACTGGCGCGAAAATTATTGACCCGCGTATAGAACACGTCTTTGCCGACAAAATGACACGACACTGTCCATTTAAATCGGACTATTTCACCATTTATTAATTTTTCCTTTCAGAGCTTTATTCTTATTTCTCTTTCCGTGGCCATGGCAGAGTTGTCCTATTGTTTAATTAATGCCAAATAAACTATATTTTTTTATAATAATATATAAAACGTGTTGTCAATTGTCACTTCGCGACCAATTCTATAAATTTGTTGCGCGAACTCACAGCTCGACTGAGCTTTAGCCCGGCAAAGCCAACGAGGTTCGTTACAACTGGCGCCCAACACTGGTGGTTGTGATAATTGACACACAATTAA
>JAWNME010000469.1:0-38318 GCA_035044385.1 Drosophila neutralis | reverse complement strand
ACATACAAACACTGACTGAAAGCCATCATTCGTAAGCGGAGATTTGACAACTATGTTGTTCGCCTCACCGCTGGTCTTAGCATTAAAGTGGAATAGCTTTTCGACCGGCGATAGACTGGGATTGTCTATATAGACTGCTGTAAATAGATCTCTGAAAGTAAGCCACCGGAGGTAGTCTCCACTGAAAACTTCAGTGTCGACGGGAGGAAGTCTGCAGCCTCGCATTTTCGGATTTGGTCTCTTCGGATCTCGAGTGTGTATACTGTAGCAGGAGTGGAGGATGGAACGTTGATCATAGCCTCATAATGGCTAAGTCTGTCGGAAATGGCGATAAAATCGTTCAAAGCCATTTTGTTCGAGTTTAGGATTTTGCTGACTTGAGCGCGTGTGCCTGTCGGACTCCTTGGAATGAGCTGTTTTCGGTTAACAAGTTTTATATTCTCTGTAGGAGCTGGGTCACTTTTGACCTTTGAAGCCGACAACCTTGGAGATGGTCTTTTGGAGGCACACGATTGGGAACTGGGCGAACCTTTGATATCGCGTTGTGGAGAAACGGGTAATTGCTTCTTGTTCTTGGAATTGTTCTCTGAGCTCATATGTCTGGATATAGATACTCAGAGAATGAAGCAGAAATTTTCACACACAAAAATAAAAAAATATTTTTTATAATTTTGGAACGAGTGGAAACGGAACGGACGGGAATTTTGTGTAATTAAAATTTTATTTTATTTTAGCGATAATGATCGTGACTGTGAATAGTCGGAATGGTGATCTCGCATAAAAATATTTTTTATATCACTGCAGCCCTGGATGTGCTGGCATGTGAATATAAAAACAGCTGACTGTGCAATTGACGCGGAGTGACAAATCAATAAATGCACTTAAAGTCAGCGGATACTGAAATGAAAAACACAAGACAATATGTTTGACGTGAACAATTTTAGAATTATTATTATTATCACAATAATAATAACAATAAAAACAATAACACACGTTAATTGAATTTATTCTTTGCCGTCACTGTTGGAGTTGGTTACACACATACATATGTTTGCAAATAATTTAGTTGTGAATAGTTTTTGTGTTATGCCGTCTGTTATTTTATTGATCTCTTTGTGTTTGTGTGTGCGGCCAAATTATTATTTTATTTTGATATATGGCTATATGTTTTAATGTATGTATGTATGTATATGGTGTGCAGTGTACGGCCAACAATTGTGTATGCATATGTATGTATCGATGTGGTGTGCCGACAAAGAATTACATATATGTGGATTTATGATTATATTATTTATGACTATTAATAAAAATATAAGTTGTTTTACATTGAGGTAATCCGAACCTACTTTTGTATGCAGTATATGTATGTAATACACTGCAAGTATATGCTGACACAGTAAATTGCATTTGTTGCCGAAAATTTGCTAACGCTTGCGTTTTTTCTCAGGTTACAAGCTGTTGTTTTGGATTTGGTACATAAACCAATTTTACTGTTCAGTGGGGATTAGCATATGAGGATTTGCTTTAATAAAAATTGTTTGCATGTACATATGTACATATGAAACAATTTGCTGTGTAAATTAATTTGTAAATTAATTTAGGAATGAAAAATAATTGTACTTGTATCATTAAAAAGTGTGTGTGGCTTTATGTATGGGATACATACAAGTCTGCGAAATTGAAATAGCGAGCCCTTTGGACTTTGGATAGTCGAAAAAAATGGCTGCTGGGAAGATAATTTTCACTTCACACTTTTCGCACTTCTTTCTACGCACAATTATCGGACTTTTAATACCTTATGGTATTCTGAAATATGGAGGCCAGGAATTGGCAGTTCAGCGGACTGTATTTTGGATATAAGTACGTAGGGTATACTTATCTGGATGTTAATTGGAAAAATCCACCGATGCGAGCTGGGGCGGAGACAAGTTACTTCTTTATATCCGGCTCGAAGGACCATGAAAATGTGGGGGGCGTCTTTTTCCTAATCTTCTCTTCCTTTCTTCAATGAAAGGCAGCGGGGTGGTTTTGTAGATATATTTATTCAATTCACTATATGAAAGTGCTCAACTTTTCGTGTTGGCTGTATTACAAGAACTTTCTTACTCTTACTACTGCATATTAGCAACTATGTTATAAATAACAGCGCTGAGTGCGCTGTGTGGTGGCTGCTAACAGCGCGGAGTGCGCTGAGAGCAGGTTGCATTCCAAAGAGAGAGGATGTGGATCGTAGGTTATGTTAATGCCCGGCCTAACGTATCTCACATGAACAGTAATATTCATTATCTAATTAAATTAATTAATATTCAAATAATATTCTAGCTCTCTTTCCGGATGGAGAGCTAGCCCGAATAATCTGCTTTCTAACTTGTCGATCAGTGACGAAGATAGAAAGTAGATTATTCCAGCTACCGCAAACACCGCCCGCATGCATTTCATACCCCTAACGATTTTCTTAAGATGATTTGTTAATGAGTTAAACGTTACCTTCAGTTGATATTCAATTGTGGGTCTACCTAATTGTATGCTTTGAAATAATAGTGCGCTGTGCCCTGTGTACAGCGTGCAGCAATATTTTATTATTCCTGCTCTTTTTATTAAGGGTTGTTGTTTTTGCTAATTCTTTGAGTATATGTTAATTTATTTTTAGTGAGAAATAACAGGTAAACATCGAACAACACATTTGTAGGTGGTTTCTGGTTTCCCTGTGGTTTAGCATGGTTTAAAACGGTTTTTCAGGCTGATTACATCGGTTGTATCTTTCGAACGTGTGTGTTCTAACAAAATAAATGAAAGAGAAATGAAAACCGAAAGTTAATATGCATTGCTTATCTGATTTTTTTTTCGAATTTCTTATTTTTAATTAAAAATTTTTCCTAGTAAAAGTACAGAATAGTGAAACCCTCTCAGTGTTTCAATGTAGAAACCTAGAATGTGAGTGCCCAAAAATATAATAAAAATGAATGCGAGGGAAATGAGCACCTAAAATTAGAATGTAATGCTTATCTGATTTTTTTTTTTTTTTGTGAATTTAAAATTTGTGAAGGGAAACAGATAAGCGATTAGCTTGTCAGTGTTAACATTGTTGACACCTTTTGAATGAGTGTATTAATGTGTTTTTTTTTTTTTTTTGATAATTTGTGTATGAACCAAATGCACTCGGTGTATGGGATATAAAAGAGTGTCCTGAATAGAACTGACTCATACAAAAAGATGTCGCAGAACCTTCAAGACTTGTTTAGCATGATTGAGGAAGAGAATCTGATGGGCTTTCATTTGGAGGAAACCATATCCTGGCCGATCTCTAATGGAGGAGGTGATGATGGGTTACATCTTCATCATCATCATCCAACATCACCACCACCACAACCATCACCATCAAACCCGGAGATGGAGATCGAGGTCGAGGGAGAGGTACTGGAGCCTAGGAGCACCCCGGTGGCAAGACGTGGCCCACCACGACCCAGCTGGAGAGATCTCGCCGCCGAAAATGCGGAGCGGATGAGGGAGAATGCCGCGGTCATGCCAGGCCCATACTACCACCCAGAGGAGTACAGTGACGACGGTTCCTACAATCCCTGCTCTGAGCCAGAACCCAGCTCGGAAGATGAAGAGGATGAGGAGGACACCATCCCCTATATCAGGGAGGACCATTTTCGCTACAAGCGAGTGAAAATAGGAGAGGATAACGACAGTGAGGTTATCGACCTCACCTATGATGATGGGAAGACTATGGCAACGCTGACGACTTCGATTCGGTCGACCTCACTGAGGAGGATGATGAAATTAGATATTTTTCACCTAATGTATTAAATGATTATCGAAAAGATCCATTCTTTAAAACCCAAAAAAGAAAAAATAATAAATAAATAAATTTAAAATTGAAAATTATGTGTTTTTTGTTAAATATTAGTTATAATTATATATGTATATATATATATATATACAGTGACTCACAGTTCAAATCGAGCATTGTCAATGAAAAAAAGTAATTGCCTGCCATAAGCTAACCATTCATTATTTTTCAGAAATTCCAAAGACAGATGATAGGTATAATATATATTAACCACCAAAATTTATATATGGCCCCAATACACTGGGGTTTCCCCAACTGCTAGGTAGAATTATAAAAATGTAGCATACTTCAAGGCGTACTGTTCATTTGGAACAGTATAAACAAAATAATATATTTGGCGTAAATTAACTTAAATAAGGATGTTAATACTTAGTATTATATCCTTTAGCCTTAATTACTTCCCTTAATCTATTATTCATCGAAGACACCAGCTTCCTGGTAGCTTCTGGGCTGATTCTGCTCCACTCATCCGGCAGAGCATTTTTGAGGTCTTCTTTGCTGGATATTCTGTGCTTCCGGATGTTATTTTCCAGCAGAGCCCACTAATTCTCAATAACATTTAAATCTGGAGACTGGGCCGTCGGAATTATAATGTGGGGGCAGTTCCTGATGAGCCAGGACTGTACTATCTTGGCCTTATGCTTGGGATCGTTGTCCTGGTTGAACCAGAAAGTACGTCGGATTCCTACCTTCTCGGCACTTTGGAGTAAATTTTCCTTTAGTATATTGAAGTACACATTCTTGTCCATTGTTGTTTCAAAAATCACAAAATTCCCGAATCCGGCTGACGAGATACATACCCATGAAATGTCACTTCCTCCACCAAGGTTGACTGTTGCCTTTACGTGTTTGGGATTCAGGTCAGTATTGGACTGTCGCCACACACAATTCCGTCCGTCTGAGTCAAAAATGTGGAATTCGGACTCATCTGCACATATGACTGTGTTCCAGATCTCCAAATCCTTGTCCAAATGGTTTTTGACGAACGTCATCCAAGTCCCTTTATTTTTCACGCTTATAAAGCGCTTCTTCCGTGGTACTCGGGCATTAAAGTCAAGATTGCGCAGAAACCTGCACACAGTTTCCACACAGCACTTTTTCCCCATTTCATCCTCCACCTGTTGAGCCACTTTTGGAGCCGATATCTTTGGATTTCCCCTTATTTTCCTGGTGATCCTTCGCTCCTCCTCTTCGGTTAAAGTCTTGTTTGGTGCCTTTCTGCTCTTGCCCTCAATCCGATTTGCGTCGACAAAGTGCCGAATGATGTTATACTCAGTTGAGTTGCTCAGATTGACCATTTCAGCTATTTGGCGATGTGAATATCCGTTTTTGTGGTGTTCCAAGATGAGTTTTCGTAGTTCAATGGTAGTCTGTTTGTCCATAGTCCTTTTTGGCTTATTGCACCCGAGATGCAGGATAAAACTAAACTGACTACGAAGCATTGGTCTATTTATACCAAAAATACTCAACTTTAGGTTAAAAATCCGGGTTTTATGGCACCCAGGTGTCCACAATGTACCTGCTCCAAATTAAAAATACGCCTGGAAGTATGCTACATTTTTATAATCGTACCTAGCAGGTGGGGAAACCCCCGTGTATTGGGGTCATATATTAATTTTGGTGGTTAATATATATACCTATCATCTGTCTTTGGAATTTCTGAAAAATAATGAATGGTTAGCTTATGGCAGGCAATTATTTTTTTTCATTGACAATGCTCGATTTGAACTGTGAGCCACCGTATATATATATATATACTTTATACTTTATTTCCAGCTGAACCAAAATCTACAAAATAAACACAGATTAAAAAAAAATATAAAAAATCTTGTGTTTTTATTTCTTCTTCTTCTTCATATAGCACATTATTTGAATACTAATTAATTTAATTAGATAATGAAAATTACTATATATTTTATTTTAGGTAGTACTTGGAATTGATTCTTAAATGTGCCTTGGTATACGTTTGAACGTCGTCTTCTCTTATTTTTTTTTCTATATAAAACTTAACGTTGATTTTCTTACTTTATGTGTATAGAAAATTACGGATATTAGATATAAACATCACCATGGTGTTTTCATCCTCGGAGCATACGGTCACACTGGAACTTTTTGCAGCGAAAAAATAATTGTATTTTTTTATTTTATTTTGTTTCTTTAAGCGTGTGAGTGTTTCTCGTTACTCTCTCTCGCGACTCGAAACTATCGACGTTCTGCTGGTGCAAAACTATTTTTGCAAGACGCCCACACTCAGCGTGATCTCTGCCTGCGCCGCCACCACTCTGGTAGAGTGCGCGCAAGCTTTGCGCCAATATGAACAACATCCTCCATACCGCCACTCCCCGCGACGCGCCTGATACTGCAGCTGCAGTTTCCTGGTGCTCGCCTTCTCTTGCCGGGCAGACCAGCGAACTCCGATATAATCTGCGCTCTCGCTCGGAAAGCAGCAACAACAACAAAGTCAACAATGCAAGAATTGCAAATGCCAACAACAATTTCATCAACGACAATACAAGCAACAACATTGCCAGCAAAAAAAGAAAAATTGCGACAATCAACGATTGCATCGACTTGGGCGCAGTGTCATCTACTTCTGCAGGTGCTCGTGCAGCACAACAAGCACTAGAGGACCCGCTGTCAGATTCTGACTCAGACATCGAGTCAGTGGATATGGCAGAGAGGACTACAGATGCTGCTTCCCTAATCTTTCCGCTGATTGTGGGCGATGAGGACACAAGTCTGGGCGCTGCCGCTGAGATCCGCGATTCTAAGTCAAACACTCGCACTGCGGAACCACAGCCTACAAGGCCTTCCAAGCCCCCTCCACTTATCGCTGAGGGTATCACCAACGTTGCTGGACTGCTTGAAGCATTAAATGCTGTCACGCCGCCTGATAGCTTTATGCTTAAATGCAGTGGCGGTGGTACTGTGAGAGTCATGCCAAGTGGTATTGACGCATACAGGGCAATCCAGAAATTGTTCTCAGAGAAGAAAATCCCATTTCACTCTTACCAACTAAAGGAGGACAGAGGCTTCCGAGTGGTGGTCAGGGGACTGCATCCATCGTTGCAGAAAATTGACTGCTTAAGAGACGAGCTCGCCAGATCTGGGCACTCAGTGCGAGGAGCTCAAACCATCGTCAGCCGGGTTAGCAAAAAGGAGCTAAACCTTTGTTATTTGGAGCTGGAGCCGGCTGCGAATAACAAAGAGATCTACAACTTACGCTCCATCTCTCAGGTGCGCATCACTGTTGAATGCCCTGATCGGCATTTGGACATCCCCCAGTGCCACCGCTGCCAGGAATTTGGTCACACTATGAAATACTGCCAAAAACAGCATCGCTGCGTTAAGTGTGGTTCAGCACATGCTAGTCAAGCTTGCGAAAAATTATTGGATGTTGATTCGAAATGTGCAAACTACGGAGGAACCCATCCAGCAAGCTGGAAAGGATGCCCAGCATATCAGAGCGTTGCCAAGGGAAGGAAGCTTGGGGCTCAGTCTGGAAGGCCGGCTCAATACCTCCAAAAGTCGCGCCCAAGAAGCCCGGCTGATGCCGCCAGACTGCAAATGGCTCCTCAGCTCCTTCAGCAACTTGGGCAATTGTCTCAGCAGCAGCGTCACCCTCAGCAGCAGCGTCACCATCAGCAGCAGATTCATCAACAACAACAGCCACAACCTCAGCACCGCCAGCAGCCGCAGCAGCCGCTACAGCAGCAACAACAACCTTTGCCGCCTCAACAAGATGCTCCGCAGGTTCCTGAGCAACAGCAGACAAGAAAAAAGCGACGACCAAAAGTTCGCCAGATGCTTAGGCATCGAGAGAACGCTCAGCATCAGCAGAAACACTTGCAGAAACGCCAGCAGCAGCAGAGTCACCATCAGCAGCAGCTTCTTCAAGAACAACAGCCACAACTTCATCAACGCCAGCAGCAGCAAGACCAACAGCAACAGCACATGCAGCAAGAACATCAACAGCAACTAAGCCATCAACCACAACACCACCTGCCTTTGTGTCAACAACATCAGCAGCCCTCACAGGATCAATATCAGCAAGTGCAACAGCCTTACCTGTATTATCAACCCGCCAATCCCCAGCTTGACAGTCTTATGTCAAATTCGACAAGTTAAGTGAGACAATGATGGCCATGATGAGCCTGTTGCACGCTGTGCTTGCCAATAAATGAGCCAAATTGGGATGCGCGTTGGCGTGTGGAACGCCAATGGCCTTGCAAATAACGCCAATGAGTTGGAGTTATTTATTCATCGCCATCAAATAGATGTAATGTTGGTCTGTGAGACTCACTACTGCTCCAGATCACACTTTGAGCTACCAGGCTACGATATCCACCTAGCCAATCATCCGTCGGATCGCATGCGTGGTGGAGCGGCAGTTATCATAAAATCTTCCCTGCAACATCATGCGCTGACTCCCATAAGTTGGCTCTGCGCACAATGTGCTGCCGTTAAAGTCTCTAGTGATCAAGGCGAAGTAGTCCTAGCGGCTGTCTATTGTCCGCCACGTTTTGTGTGGGCATTAGAAGACTTTAAATGTCTCTTCGAAGGGCTTGGCCCCAAGTTCCTGATTGCTGGAGACTGGAACGCTCAACACCATCTCTGGGGTGCTGCTTTGGACACTCGCCGTGGGATTGCGCTTGCGGATTGCGTGAGAGACTCCAACCTACAAGTACTTGCCACGGGAGGTGCAACGCACTATTCGTACGGTAGTCATAGGCCGACAGCAATTGACTTTGCTGTGTACGCTGGAATACGTTCTGACTGTCTTGGTATATCTGAGCGAATTGAGCTTAACTCCGATCACTTCCCTTTGATCGTTGAGTATAGAATGGCTGTTACTCTAAATGCTCCCAAGGCACGTCTTCTGCCGCGCAAGGCAAACATCACCCGATTCAGGCAGAAATTGGAGCAGCTTGTCAACTTGAACATGGAGCTGCGTTCACCGGCTGATATAGACGACGCAGCGGAGATATTCCTGCGTAATATTAACGCGGCGGCGGAATACTCCATGATTGCCCAACTTCCTTGTTCGCCTCGAAGTCCAGCTAAGCCTTTTTAAAAACTGAGATTTTGGATCTGGTAAGGCACAAGAGAGCACTGCGTCGCCAATATATGCGCTCTCGCAATCCTTTGGATCTAAGGGACTTTAGGCGGGCTGCGTACGAGCTGCGAAAGATGCTTTTCGACACTAAGAGCCAGTACTTCCAGGATATGCTCCGCAATGCCGATCCCAATAAGAATCATGGATTCAATTTGTGGAAGGCAACGCGTTGTGTCAAGTGGCAGCCACTCAGGCGGATCCCCATCATGCGACCGGACAACACTTGATGTCGATCGGACGCAGAGATTGCGGTAGCCAGAAACACGCTGCTTGCCACATACGTGGATGACACTGTGTTCCTTGCTAACTCCTCTTCTGCCTGGAGCGCAGCAGCGGTTACGCAAAGGTTCTTTGATGGTTTTAGCACATGGGCCAACCGGTGGAACATCTGCATCAATGAGAACAAGTCTCAGCACTGTACGTTTGCGCTCAGGAGTGGTAACTGTCCAACCGTCGACCATATCTCAGGGGAACCATGTTCGCTACCTGGGTATGTATCTGGACAGGAAACTTACCTGGCGCAAAAACACATACAGATCACGGCAGCAGCGTGTAGATCCAAGAGGGCGAAACTCAACTGGTTGCTGAAGTCATCCAGCAAACTCAGCATGAGCAACAAGCTGTTGGTGTACAGGAGCATCATCGTGCCCACATGGACATATGGGATTCCATTTTGAGGCACAGCGGCAAAATCTTGGGTTAACCAAATTCAAGTCTTGCAGAACAAGGTGCTAACAGACATCTCAGGAGCTCCACCTTATGTGCGCAATATGACGCTGCAGAACGACTTCTGTGTTCCGACAGTCTTCAGCCAAATAAACCGACATACAAGTCGTTATAATGACCGGTTACGTAACCATGTTAACCCATAGGCTTCGACACTAGGGTCGAATACAACCCGCAGACGCTTAAAGCGCCTCCACACCAGTGACCTGTGGACAGTTGGACGCTAATCGTATCGTTATGAAACAAATGTTATATTCCATGTTATATTGTTATATTGTTGCTACGTAATATTCTAATACGTCAAAACCAATTATTTGTTTATGTTATTAATTTAAATTCCATGTTATTATATATCCAATATTTAAAACAATATTTTATAACCTTTCATTAAGTTGATTAATATTAAATTAAATAGTTACATTAAAAAAAAAAAAGGATCTAACACACCAGAATGAGACTGTAAAAACTGGCCCGATTGATATCAGAGTTTCCATTGAGTTGGCTAGTGCCAGTGTTAGGAACACTAAAGTATATTGTCTACTTATGCATGATCGGTTAGTTGAGTATTCACCATTAACGGGATTAGTTCAGCGCATCGTTTAAATAAATTTGATGGAGAATCAAGTAGTTATCGACATTCAAGGATTTTATGGAAATAACAACTATTTTATATTAAAAGAAATTGGACTAGTTTTTAGAAATGGATATTACCAAGACGTTCATTATCTTATAAAACCACCATATGATTTTCTCAGATTAACTAAGAAGGCCCGTAAAACTGCAATATGGTTAACTAGAAATCAACACAATCTCTGTTGGAATGATGGAAATGAAAGCTTTTAAAAAGTCAGAAATTATCTTCGTGAGCTTGTTAATAATATGAGTGTAATAACGGAGGGAGATATAAAGAAAAAGTTTCTTGAAAAATATCTAAGGACGTGGGTGATGAACATTGAAGAAAATGGATGTCCACGATTAGATGAGCTGAAATTTAATGTTTTCTCCGACTGTGGGTCCCATCTAAATAAAGGTGTATGTGCCTTAAGAAACGCTCGAGTTGTATTAGATTTTATTATAAACTTTAATCTAAGTGTGATGTAGATCTAATGGTTAAAATGAATAAAGGAAAACTTCAAATTTATAATTGAATATGTTTATTATTTAGGAACATCATGATGATGTAAACAGAATTTAATTTCCATATGTTTTAAAATTAGAACTTTCTAAGATTACAAAGAGTTTAAATAAATTGCTCAGAGCACATTGGTTTGATATTTTGTTATGTATTCTGCAATTTGTGAAAAAGTTTTGAAAGTGAGTTAAGCTTTGATCTAGTTCTAAGTCAACTATTTTTGTAGTTAAATATTTGGTTAAAAACTGTGATTAAAGTCACCACATACAATCAAATAGTCTCTATCCGAAAGCATAGAGGAAATATATTGGTTAGCGGATAGATGGTTCAGATATATTGAGACATCTGAATGAGGTGGAATATAAGAACAAGTTATAAACAATGAAAAAGTATTAAACTGAATTTTAATACTTATAAATTCAATGTCTAAAACAAAAGGAGGTAAGAAATAATCTGATGCAAGATCGGAATCAACAGCAATCAGACAACCACCCCCGCGTGATACTCGATCACATCTATAAGGAGTGTATTTATTGGAAAATAAAGAATGATTTGAGATATCAGGTTTTAACCATGTTTCAGTGAATACCAGAATATCAAATTCAAAAGAAAGACTGTCAACCAATAGCTTAGAAAGTTTAGTATTAAGACCTCTAACATTCTGATATGCTAGAGAAAGAGAGGATTTTAGTTTTTTGGTGCGACATTAGAAGGCGAAGCACCAGAAGAATTTTGAGCCAATGAAATAGGTTGCCGAACACGTTTTTTGTTTGTAAACTCCTTTATAACCAAAGCCCTTCGGCCAGAAATTAGCACAACAAATTGTGCCGAATACTTCCGCCGAAACACTTAGCTTAAATGAGGAGATTACCCTTTCATCATTAAATACAAATTTTTCAATAGATATTCCCGTAGAAGACACTTTACCCTGTATGTAGGCTTGAACGTCTTCCACAGATATCTCGGGTGCAAGACGCGAAATAAAAATTTTTTTTCTTGGTACCACCGCAGCAAGAGTTCTAGGAACACTGCTAGAAAGCGGTGGGGAAAGAGGTGGGGAAATGGAAACGGGCACTGTGGCCTGAGACACGATTGGGCCACCACTGCTGACTAAAGCAGGTGCAGGAGAAAACTGCATCAACCGCTGACCATTATCAACAGTGGGTGTCAACGGTGCAGGGGTCACTAACAGAGCCGGGGCCAATAAGCCTGGTTCCCGGTGCAACTCGGGCTCGGCTGATTGCTTCTGCTGAAGAGACTCAACAGAACTTCAACAGTTTTACACTATTAAATTGGCTCTCCATATCATCAAAATCGGCACTGAGCTTTCTAAAAGCTAGACGGAGATTGTTAAAACCCCGTCTAGTTTGCCTCATAAAGCCCTGAACATCTAACTCTGTCTCGCGGCATCGCTCACAACACCACTTAAGACCCGACTTATTGCCGATTAAATCTTTTACCCGCTGCGTGAAACCAGCACACTTAGCATGCACCACGTTGTCACACAACCAGCAACAGATGAAATCCGCCTTTGGGTCTTGGCATTTGCAGCTTTTTAAATAGCACGCAGACATATTGAACATAAAAATATATATACCCTAAAAGAAAAGAGAACTATATCAAAGGCACAGCAAAAAAATACGAGAACCAAACAGCACACAACAACAACAATATTTGGCGCTGTAAGAGTACCGACAAAAACTTAAAACCACAGAAAACAACAACACATGCAAACACAGTTAGGAGAGCACGAAAGTATAGAGAGTAATACAGCGTTGTGAGAGCACACGACAGTAGAGAGAGCAAGAGTAAAAAAGTACACACAAAAACCGCTATAGCAAAGCAAAACGAACTTGCATGCAATTTGAACCAAGAGAGCGAGAGCACCAAAACAAAAACAAAACACAGCTGTTAGGCGCGCACTTTATGATTGCAAAGTTAATAATTTAAGTGAATTATAGCAAGAAATTACCGACAAAGCACCCAAAAATTATTAATGAATCACACGAATAACGCAGAGTTTTGTTATGAGTTAATTCTTTTTTTTTTTTTTTTTAATGTAGCAATTTAATTTAATATTGATCAACCTACTGAAAGGTTATAAAATATTGTTTTGAAGGTTGAATATATAATAACATGGAATTTAAATTAATAACATAAACAAATAATTGGTTTTAACGTATTACAATATTACGTAACATCAAATGTAAGATTAAATATAACATTTGTGCTAACATTAACGAAAAATATTAACGCCCAACAGTCCAGAGGTCGCTGGTGTGGAGCCGCTTTAAGCGTCTGCGGGTTGTATTCGACCCTAGTGTCGAAGCCAATGGGTTAACATGGTTATGTAACCGGTCATTATAACGACTTGTGTGTCGGTTTATTTGGCTGAAAACTGTCGGAACACAGAAGTCGTTGTGCAGCGTCATATTGCGCACATAAGGTGGAGCTCCTGAGATATCTCTTAGCACCTTGTTCTGCAAGACTTGAATTTGGTTAACCCAAGATTTTGCCGCTGTGCCCCAAAATGGAATCCCATATGTCCATGTGGGCACGATGATGCTCCTATACACCAGCAGCTTGTTGCTCAAGCTGAGTTTGCTGGATGGCTTCAGCAACCAGTTGAGTTTCGCCCTTTTGGATCTACACACTGCTGCCGTGATCTGTATGTGTTTGCGCCAGGTAAGTTTCCTGTCCAGATACATACCCAGGTAGCGAACATGGTTCCCCTGAGATATGGTTGTGTTGTTGAGTCGGACTGTTGGACAGTTACCACTCCTGAGCGCAAACGTACAGTGCTGAGACTTGTTCTCATTGATGCAGATGTTCCACCGGTTGGCCCATGTACTAAAACCATCCAAGAACCTTTGCGTAATCGCTGCTGCTCTCCAGGCAGAAGAGGAGTTAGCAAGGAACACAGTGTCATCCGCGTATGTGGCAAGCAGCGTGTTTCTGGCTACCGGAATCGGCAAGTCCGCGGTGTACAATGTGTACAAGGCAGGTCCGAGGACACTACCCTGCGGTACACCCGCTCCGATGCGGCGTATGTTTGATCGCTCGCCCCTAACTTCAACCATAAAAGAACGGCCAAGCAGGTAGGACCTCAGCAGTAAATACAGCGCCGATGGTAGTAGGGACTTAAGCTTAAAAAGCAGGCCATCCTGCCATACGCGATCAAACGCTTGCTGGATATCCCTCACTTTTTAATATAAGATGAGTTTTGACGAAGTTATGGCATTTTGAAGTTTCGACCTATGCCCATATATCGATCTATCGATTTTCAGGCTATAATTTTTACTTGTCTCCCGACCTCAAATCACGTTTTCAACTTTAAATGTACGATTGATTTAGGGGCAAAACTATGATCAAAAAGCCCTCGCTTTTTAATCTAAGTTGAGTTTTGACGAAGTTATGGCATTTTGAAGTTTCGACCTATGCCTATATATCGATGTATCGATTTTCAGGCTATAATTTTCACTTGTCTTCCGACCAAAAATTTCGTTTTCAACTTTAAATGTACGATTGATTTAGGGGCAAAACCATGATCAAAAAGCCCTCGCTTTTTAATCTAAGTTGAGTTTTGACGAAGTTATGGCATTTTGAAGTTTCGACCTACGCCCATATATCGATCTATCGATTTTCAGGCTATAATTTTTACTTGTCTCCCGACCTCAAATCTCGTTTTCAACTTTAAATGTACGATTGATTTAGGGGCAAAACTATGATCAAAGAGCCCTCGTTTTTTAATCTAAGATGAGTTTTGACGAAGTTATGGCATTTTGAAGTTTCGACCTATGCCCATATATCGATCTATCGATTTTCAGGCTATAATTTTTACTTGTCTCCCGACCTCAAATCACGTTTTCAACTTTAAATGTACGATTGATTTAGGGGCAAAACTATGATCAAAAAGCCCTCGCTTTTTAATCTAAGTTGAGTTTTGACGAAGTTATGGCATTTTGAAGTTTCGACCTATGCCCATATATCGATCTATCGATTTTCAGGCTATAATTTTTACTTGTCTCCCGACCTCAAATCACGTTTTCAACTTTAAATGTACGATTGATTTAGGGGCAAAACCATGATCAAAAAGCCCTCGCTTTTTAATCTAAGTTGAGTTTTGACGAAGTTATGGCATTTTGAAGTTTCGACCTATGCCCATATATCGATCTATCGATTTTCAGGCTATAATTTTTACTTGTCTCCCGACCTCAAATTTCGTTTTCAACTTTAAATGTACGATTGATTTAGGGGCAAAACTATGATCAAAAAGCCCTCGCTCTTTAATCTAAGTTGAGTTTTGACGAAGTTATGGCATTTTGAAGTTTCGACCTATGCCCATATATCGATCTATCGATTTTCAGGCTATAATTTTTACTTGTCTCCCGACCTCAAATCACGTTTTCAACTTTAAATGTACGATTGATTTAGGGGCAAAACCATGATCAAAAAGCCCTCGCTTTTTAATCTAAGTTGAGTTTTGACGAAGTTATGGCATTTTGAAGTTTCGACCTATGCCCATATATCGATCTATCGATTTTCAGGCTATAATTTTTACTTGTCTCCCGACCTCAAATTTCGTTTTCAACTTTAAATGTACGATTGATTTAGGGGCAAAACTATGATCAAAAAGCCCTCGCTCTTTAATCTAAGTTGAGTTTTGACGAAGTTATGGCATTTTGAAGTTTCGACCTATGCCCATATATCGATCTATCGATTTTCAGGCTATAATTTTTACTTGTCTCCCGACCTCAAATCACGTTTTCAACTTTAAATGTACGATTGATTTAGGGGCAAAACTATGATCAAAAAGCCCTCGCTTTTTAATCTAAGTTGAGTTTTGACGAAGTTATGGCATTTTGAAGTTTCGACCTATGCCCATATATCGATGTATCGATTTTCAGGCTATAATTTTCACTTGTCTTCCGACCAAAAATTACGTTTTCAACTTTAAATGTACGATTGATTTAGGGGCAAAACTATGATCAAAAAGCCCTGGCTTTTTAATCTAAGTTGAGTTTTGACGAAGTTATGGCATTTTGAAGTTTCGACCTATGCCCATATATCGATCTATCGATTTTCAGGCTATAATTTTTACTTGTCTCCCGACCTCAAATCACGTTTTCAACTTTAAATGTACGATTGATTTAGGGGCAAAACCATGATCAAAAAGCCCTCGCTTTTTAATCTAAGTTGAGTTTTGACGAACTTATGGCATTTTGAAGTTTCGACCTATGCCCATATATCGATCTATCGATTTTCAGGCTATAATTTTTACTTGTCTCCCGACCTCAAATTTCGTTTTCAACTTTAAATGTACGATTGATTTAGGGGCAAAACTATGATCAAAAAGCCCTCGCTCTTTAATCTAAGTTGAGTTTTGACGAAGTTATGGCATTTTGAAGTTTCGACCTATGCCCATATATCGATCTATCGATTTTCAGGCTATAATTTTTACTTGTCTCCCGACCTCAAATTTCGTTTTCAACTTTAAATGTACGATTGATTTAGGCGCAAAACCATGATCAAAAAGCCCTCGCTTTTTAATCTAAGTTGAGTTTTGACGAAGTTATGGCATTTTGAAGTTTCGACCTATGCCCATATATCGATCTATCGATTTTCAGGCTATAATTTTTACTTGTCTCCCGACCTCAAATCGATGCATCAAATTCAGAACAGGAACCTAAACTGGAAGCATTGTTTAGTTATTATATAGAAGGCAACTCAATGTCGAAAATAATATTAAGCCATAATCTCGAATCGATTCCATTTGACATCATGCTTATTGGAAAGAATTGCAATATCTTTTCTGCCACTCAATTTTCAGTTCCCATAAAATGTGCTTACATTTCCAATTGCTTTAATCACTACACAAAAATGGTGATGATCACAACAAAGCATATAAGAAGAATATATTTGCGATCCAAGACAGACGATGTGGGTGCATTGCTGCATGCGCAATATGAGGCACAATCACTGCAGATGCGCTTCATCAGGTCTCTGTTTTGCAACTTGTAGTGGGGCACAACTGCTTCACATTTTTGCGGTTTCTTCCAAAAGCAAATGTACTCGAAGACATCACCTAAAGAGTGCATTAAAGGTGTACATCACACACGAAAAGAAAGACGGACGGAATTACCTGTTAGCCGATATTCTTCATTGATGCAGTGGTCCAATTTGATATGGGGGATGTAGCCATATGGGCCAGTTCGTGCAACCAACGACTTGTCACCCAGGGCATGCGGGGGTGCTGCCCAACCCTCTGTGTTAACTTGGCATTCGCCATGTGGAAAGCAATTGGAACAGGCATTATCCCCATTTGCGACTGCTTGATTATTTATTATATATATATATATATATATATGTAAATATATGTACTTACAGTTGATTGCGCTGCATATTAAAAGTAACCAAAAGTTAAAACTTACAAATTTAAAAGTCATTTAATTTAAATCAACACAAACAGATCCAAAATAAAATAAATATATAATATATACAAATATGAATACAATCTTTATTGTCGCAGCATGCTGCATGCTCAGAATATTTTTCAAATTATGCAGAGAGAGTTGTCATATCTATATAACAACATAATTTTTATTCGATTTAAGTAACAATTCTGATTATGATGAGGCCCATGAGGCATATGATAAGTAATAGTTGATTACCATTCAAAATGTTGGACAAAGATGATTTTTTTGGAGCCTTCCCACGACAACCACACCAATATGCACACGACTCACAGACTCGTATTGCTTCATTTTTATCAGCTAGTTTAGTGAAGGGGACGACAGCGCCACACTTGCCCTTTTGCCTCCAAAAACAAATGTACGAACGAACAAAACCTAAGAAACAAAGAAAACAATGAAAATATGACAAATGAAACATACACTTTGGTGCCAGGGTATCAAGCCGAACTTAGATAGCAATAAGTAAGGAATTCTCTCGCAGAGATAGTCTGAGAATCGAATCTGAATTCCGTTTCCGGTTTGACACCCTGACTAGTGCAATTATTTACCTTTTATTGCATATTTGGTACCAGTGCAGTAAAGTAATTGTGTTTCCAAGTTCTGCGACTCGGTAATCTCATAAACTAATCGCAGATCGTAACGGTTGCTAGTTGGTATAGAATACCCATCAGATCTGACATCACAATACGGGTGAGATGTTTCTCCGCATCTGAGGCATGTATTCTCTTTGAATGCTGCAGCTCTTGCACCTCTCATCTCGGAGTTGGCAGTGGCCGTTGTAGCTGTCGATTCACATGTACACGGGGATTGTCTTAATGATGCCTTGACTTACCCACCTTTGTCCACTTACTGTTCAATTCACCCACATTTATCAATAGAAAACCAACTAGCCATAAAGAAATTGAACTAAATTCTTTCATTATAGCCAACAAAAAGTAAAACTAAAATTTTGTAAAATCTGCAACAATTTCCAAGTTACTGACATTTCAAACTAAGCAAACTACAATTAATAAATGTGAAAAGTTGAAAAATGAAACAAATACATTCACCTGAAGATTTACTCAATGATATTTATTAAACGTATCTGCAAAACCAAGTATTACTACAGGCTGAGCTTTGAGTCGACATGGCGCTGGTCATAGATCTAGAATGAGCATTAAATAGATTTCAATAATCAGAGCCCAGCTAATAATGAAATTATTAATTGTACCAGCTTTAGACCTAGTCGGAAGATTGCAACCACAATATTTGGCACAAGTCTTACAAACTATGGGATGCATGCGATGCTTATTGAAAACATCGCTTCTGGCGGCTACCTGACAACCCATATAGGGGGCCCAGAAGCAAATGAATGTCTCGATTTGACCTGCAGATAGAGTTGTCTTTAAAGCATTGATTGGCTTCGATTAGGTTAGCAACAACAATTACCATTTATAGCATAGCCATCGAGAACACATCGGGCTAGATTAGGATCGCCATCTCTGTACGAGGGCAACTTGACAACAATGTCCTTATCGTGCATCGAATGCTTGAAGGGCGCCCAGCCCGTAGTTGTCATTTTGCAGCGACCCATATAAGGGGTGCAATCCACACATTCATTATTGGCTCCATCTATAAGCTCTGCAATTATCCCAATTATTCAACTATAATAACTATAATCATATATATTTGTATATATATCTACCATATTTTAAAAATAAAATCAGTAAACCAGAATATATAGTTAGACGAGCGCTTCGATTTTGTAGCATTTTAAAATTGGAAACCGACTGTATTCTATGAATGAAACTATAGAAACTGACGGAATGTGTACATTTTCGTAGATTCTGTTTGCTTTGTTTTTCGATTGAGCTACTTGTTTTGTTCAGTAGGTTAAACCGAATCGAAAGCTTACAAACTTCTTTCAGTCTACGGTTATAGTACTATATTTGCTAATAACATTGGTTCCTGTAAACGGTTCTTTTTCATTGTTGTCATTATTCTCGATCTTACAGCATTTATTTCAAAAAGGAAAAACTTCACCACATCAAATATAGAATGATAAGAAGCAGCGTCAAGGACATGGTCAATTGACAATCCAGTCCGCAGCTGGTATCAAAATGTGTGCTTAATATCTTACATCCGCAATGTCTACCACAGATGGTACAAGTTATTAACCTGGCCTTTTCATTTTTCATGACCCTCTCATTGCCAATCAAATTGCAGCCCAAATTGGGCGACAGAGTACAAATCATTGACTCCAAGCCCTCTAAAGTAAGTAATAAATTCAGTTTCACTGAGATACTTGAGATACTTCAGTTATTACCCGTTATCACGTATTTTTCCGATAGGCATTTCGCCAATTTTTCGTTGTGCTTGTCTGTTGCACTATTGAAAGGTCGTACTTTGTGTCTTTCATTTTCGGGAACTTCCATGCCTTCCCTGTTCACATAGCAGTTTGGGTCAAAATGATCCGCGCAGTTCACGCAGATGGTGAAGTCTGGAATGGGAGTGGATTGTCCATTTGACACTGTGAATGTCCTCTGTGAACTTTATCATGACACTTATTCGCAATTTCAACTTACTGGTTAAAAGGTTAAGAACTAAAAGGAATAAAAATGTACATAAAATTTTCATTATTAAAATTGGCTAGGGTTGATTTTTGGGTTAGAAATTTGTCAGAGATGTCTACGATTGTCATTGTGAAAAACAGTATGCTTTAAATTTCAAAATAAATTTCTATGAATCAGATTAATTTCTGTTAACGGTTTCGGTAAGAAATCGATATTTATCGATAGTATAATAGTATAAGCTAACTAAATTGAGCTGACAGCCAAGATTAGCCATCGTGAAGCGCTCTTAATTTATGCCTTTTGTCAGCAGGAAGTACAAATTTGGTCAGGTTCTCTTAGCAATGTGGATCAATCAAAGCCGCACAATTTGCGCATACATTGTCAGTCTGCCCATTTGATGCTCTTTTTCGTCTTATTATCGATTTCATTATTTTTTTTGTCTTTAATCTACAATGAATTACATGTCCTCTCTTTCAAAGGATTTCTGTAGCGCTTTTAGCACAGTAAAAGTTTTATGTAAATACGTTTTACTACGTTATATATATAATTATTATATATAGACACATTAGCATTGTGTTGCATAGAAAATGCGGGGAACCCGATTAGTACAAAGCTCAACTTAGAGCCGCAAGTCGTGATAAGGGAGATAACGCCGCGTGTGTATTTTCGGAGAACCGGACGGCCGCGTTATCAGCGTTATAGCAGCTTTGGGACCACCCAAATATAGCGATGAGATAATCTCACGTACTGCGAAGCCCATGCGATAAGGTCTGCAGATCGGTTCAAGGCTGTAACATAAGCTCCCGAATTCCAGATCTCAATGGTAATCAATTAGTAAGAAACGATTGTAAATTAGCAAGCGCTGACAGTTCGTCTCTCTTTCTGTCTCTCTTTCTGTCTCCCTCCTCCCCCCCCCCCCTCACACTCGCACCCACTCTTGCCCTCTCCCGACAACTCTCTATCTCTCTCTCGGTGTTGAGCTTATCGCCCTGCGCCCATGTCAAGGGCTATCAATGCGCCCTGAGCCGGCTTCTCGGCACCGGCTGCACTAGCTGGCCTCTATCTGAGTTGTCATTATTCGCTCGCATCTCAGACGTCCAGCAACGGTCCCGCTGAGCGGTTGGTCGGACGGACGTACGCACCCAAGTAGTATTATTAAGTAGGAGAAGGAAGAGATTATGTTCCCAATCCTGTTGAATCGGTCCGTTGTCGTGGTCTGCCGCTGCTGTCTGGTGGAGCACCCGCCGCTCAGCCACAGCATCGGTGAAAAACAACAATTGAGCACCGAGCTGCTCGAACTGGTGCCCAATCTTGAGATCAAGCCCAGCGATGTCATTTGTCAGCTGTGCCTGCATCGGTTGCACGACGCTCTCGAGTTCCGGCAGCGCTGTCAGGATTCGGAGCGCATTCTGCGCGCCCGCCACGAACAGGCCCTGGATGATGCCCTCGAATGTCTGGAGCGGGAAGTCGGTTGTCTGGAGCAAGCCAAATCCACGTCCATGTCATCGCTAGTCGATCCCGTCGATTTCGGTGTGTATATTCTATTGCAAAACGGAAGTTGAACTGATATTGAAACTAAGACAAGCAAAACAAAAGCACAAATAATTAAGCACAAACTGAAAACAAAAATCGTTTTTAATTTTTGTAGGCACCTTGGATCTGTCGGACACATTTGAGAGCAGCTATGAACCAACAAACGGGACAACATCCACCGTCAGCTGGGACTCGGGCATACTGAACACACCCATCCATTTGCCAGCAACGCTGGAACAGCTGGAACAACAGCAGCAGCAGCAGCAACAACAACAGCAGCAGCAACAAAGCAACATAATAGAAAAACCTGTGGACAAACCCAAGCGGAAGCGAGGTCCGCGCAAAGGAGGGCCTCGCGGTAGGCCGCTCAAATCGTTGAGTCCTTGCCCCGAGTGTGGCAAGAAGTATAAGCGCAACTCACATTTAAAAACGCACATGTTATCGGCGCACAGCGGCGGTCCCCCCCTCATCTTCGATTGCACGGTGTGCCCAAAGAGATGTGCTTCGCAGCACGGTCTGCGCTATCATGTGAGATCGTGTCACTCGATGGAACGTCCATTTGTCTGCGAAATCTGCGATCGTCGTTTTGTGCTGCGCACCCAGCTGATCTCGCACGCTCGCATGCATACGGGCGAGCCGAAGCCGCGCATCTTCAACTGTAATATGTGCAAGAAGACGTGGCCAACGAAATCGGGTCTACACACCCATATGCGATGCCATGATCCGGACAAGTCCAAGCGCAAGTTCAAATGTGATAAATGCGAGAAGGCATTCTTTTCGCGGGGTCATCTCGATTCGCATCATTTGGTGCACACCGGCGAGAAGCCCTACATCTGCACATACTGTGACAAGTCGTATCAGAGTATTGGCAATCTCAACGGTCACATGGCTCGACTACACACCAAACAGGTCAAGGATCACCAACAGAATCTTAACTACAACAGCTCGATGGATATGGAAACGTGAAACGAACTAACACTGGGGATTCGAACCAAAAATATATTAGGTTTGCCTTTTCAATTATTTACAGAAATTATTCTAATCTCCAAAAAAAAAAATATATATATATATATAAAAATACTAAATAAGTTTGAGAGCATTTCTACTTGTTTTTTTCCATTTCTTTTTTTGTGTATACATAGTGCCCGCTATCAACGCCTTTAATCAAAACAAGTGCCCGGCTGTCTGATCGTAAACAAACAGAAGAGAGAGAGAGGGAGAGAGAGAGGAGGGGCGTCCAGAGCAGACAGAGCAGACGCTCAGTAATGATAATTTTGATTGTGGGCCGCATTTGCTTCAATTACAAAACGAGCGCAACAACCATAAACAACAGCGTGATATGTCATAATTATGGGCCTGACTTGAGGCACACGAAAAAACAAAAACAAAAATGGAATAAAAAGAAAAGTGTTAATCCAATTAAGTTTGATTTAACACCGGGAAGTGACCGCTGACTGGCCTAGGTCAGCGTTTCGTTTGCGGACAGAGGAGCCAACAAGAGCAAGAGCAAACCAGAATGTTGGGACGCAAAGAGCTCGCCAACTGAGTCACAAACGATAAGCGACAGCGGGACGTGATAACCCTGTCACCTTTTTAGGTACCAGCAAAAAAAAATAAAAATAATAATAATAATAAAAAAATGTAGCTCGATGGACATTTCTTTATATTATTATTATTATTTGCATACTTAAACTTGCATATTTGTATAGCATGTGCTGCACTTCCTCACTGTCTCAGCGCCCTGGCCAATTAGTCATAAGGCGAACGAGTACGAGAACGTGTCCTCCCATCTCTCCGCGAAGTATAAACTCATGTGTGCCCAGACATTGACCCAACCCAATGTTATACCTTATGGTCCGCTAGCAGCCTTTGTCTCTGGACCATCACGTCACTCACAGCTGACGTCGTGTTCTGGCTACGTGATCTGTGCGTTCTACTTGGGCTTGGTCTTATTGTTCCTCGAAATAAGGCGGGCTAAGGAGAAATTCATTGAAATTATTTCCATTTGCAAGATAACCAAATACCTTATAATTTGATTACTAATCATTAGTAATAATTTCCTGTTATTTTCCATATTACCATTTTAAATTTCATATTAACTTTCACTTGTATAAGTATATAAACAGGCACAGGTTTATTCTTAGAACTCTTCGCCTGCTGAAAATAATCTCAATATATATACTCCTATCTGGGTTATAGATTCTGTTTTATTTTTAACATTTTGTTCTATATACGTCCCTTAGATTATCGGCGAATTAACCAAATATTAATTGTTTTTGAAAATATATTGCATTTGCGCTAACTAGAAATTACTCAGAATAATATTGAATGCTTCAATCTTATAAGATTGCAAGTTGAACAAGTAATTCACAAGTAGATATTGAGAAGTACCAACTATAAAACCTTGATCTAGGCATTCGACTGTCGCCAACGACCATACTACGCTGAATACATCGGTTCTCGTCCGATCACCGAAATTAAGCAGCGTCGGGCGCGGTTAGTACTTAGATGGGGGACCGCTTGGGAACACCGCGTGTTGTTGGCATCAGTCCAAAAACACTTTTTTGCTTCTTGGTTGGATACACAGCAAAATTCTCACCTTTTCTTCTTCCTATCCTTACTTTTTGAATATTATTTTTTATTTTGTACAGAAAATCCATATCTTCTTATTTTACTTCATCACATTAATTATTTTGGAGCAATTTGTTTGTAACTACCATGACTGTGCTTGCGGCATGGGTTCAAACTTCCCACAGCCATATCTTATTCAAAACTGGCAGTATATGTATTAACTTCAATTGTTTATGCAAAATAAATTTGTTTTCCATAACACCAAGGATTAAACGTTCTTCGCTCATTTATTTACAACATTATTAACAACAATCTCTTTTTGGTGAGGGATTTCTCTTATTTCTGGTTGAAGAGCAGTCGACTCAGCTGCGCCTGTTGCTGGGCATAGTAGCTCGAGTTGGACGGCTGCTGGGTGTCGAGGGCTGATTCGGGTGTCACAGACTGACGCACCAGTTCCCTGAGGCTGGCCGAGATCTTGGCAGTGCGAAATCGGGCCTCGTGTCGCCGCTGGCGGGTGTCGACAAATCGCTGCGACTGCTGTCGCTTGCGCTGTATGTCGTGCTGCAGTTGCTCCCGCTTTAGGCGCTCCAGTTGCTGTCGCTCCCGCCAGTGTTCCTCATGCTGCAGCTGCTCCACTTGGTTATCGTGCTGCAGTCGCCGCAGATATCCTCCGAGCAGCTCATTGCGCAACTCATCCGCTCGCCTCAAGCGCTCCGTGAGTCGCATGCAGGTGTCCCTCTTCCGCAGTGTTGCATTCAGCTGCTGTTCCTCCTGCTGCAGGGTGACGGCCTCACTGCGTCGCGACTCCTCGTAGCGACGCTGGCATAGCATCAAATCCCGTTCCAGTCGCATGGCCTGCAAACGCTGCTTGGCTGCCGCATCCTTGGCATCGAGTGCTCCGCGCAAGCGACGCAGTTCCGCCAGATCCCGCTCAGCTAGCGCCTGCAGACGCGCCTTGGTCAGCAGATAGTCCTGAAACTGTTTGTCGTGCACCGCCTGTTTGTACTCCTCCAGTTGCTCGCACTTCAGCAGCTGTTGCTCCAGTCGCTCGTTCTCCCAGTACTTGCGCGCCAGCCAGGCGTGCTCCTTATCCGCCGCCTGCTGGCTCCTCTTCACGGCCATTCGATTGAGTATCTTCTGGTCGTGCTGCGGCACCTTCTCATAGGCAGCGCGCACCGTCGGCGCCAAACACAAATTGGCCATGGACGCGCACAATTTCGACTGCGACTCGGATTGTCCCAGCGGCACCAGCGCCATATTCTCCTGAGATCTGGACTTGGCTCGGCTGCCGCGTATCGCCAGCGTCGCCGATGCATCGAGGCCGAAAACAGTCTGCAAGAAATACGAAAATATATAAATAAAATATGGGCAACTCTTCAAAAAAATTCGTTGTACAAAATGCCAGGCTAAAGTTTCGGCTTTCGCCAACGACCATACTACGCTGAATACATCGGTTCTCGTCCGATCACCGAAATTAAGCAGCGTCGGGCGCGGTTAGTACTTAGATGGGGGACCGCTTGGGAACACCGCGTGTTGTTGGCATCAGTCCAAAACACTTTTTTTTTGCAAATTTTTAAATTTTATTGTATCTTATGGCACAACCCTTTTTTCTATGAATACGAATGTTTCTAATTTAGCTTAATTATTCTGTATTTGAATATCTCAAATGTCAATAGCCAAAATGACTTGGATAACTCACCTGCAGCATTTGGCAATCTCGCAGTGCGCCCGTTGGCCGCCTTCCACGCTGCTTAAGCTGTGTAGTTGTTGTTGTTGGCTGCTGTTGGGGTTGTTGCTGCACCTGCAGTTGCAGCTCCTCCTGTTGCTCCTGCTGCCTGGACTGACTGCGCTGGCTGCCCGCGCTCTTGGACCGTCTGGCGCTGGAGCCGCGACGACTTTCCTTTTTTGTTGCTTTGGCCTCGGTTGGCGATTTGGAAGCACTTCGTTGTCTGCTCAAAGTTCTGGGCTTCTTTTGGGCACTCTCGCTGCGCTGCAGTTGCTCCAATTCGCGTATCTCTAGCTCCAGCTGGTGCAGCTCCTCGCGTCCGCTGGCATTGCCGCTGCTGTGCGAACTGTAGCAGTCGCAGTGGCAAATGTCGCAGCAGCTATCCGCCAGCTCCAGTTCCGCCAGCAGCTGCTGATGTTCCTGCTCCACCGCCGCTCGACTTTTGCTGCGTCGCTTTCGCTTGGGCGTCATTTTCTAGCAGGCATTGCCTCCTCCCTGGGGATGCGGGTCAAACTTCAAACTGGCACAAATGTCTAGGCATTACAAATGCAATCGGTGTGCGGCTCTCCCTTTGTTTACTTTATTTACTTTGGATTTTTCTTTTTTCTGTTGGCTTTATTATGATTTCGTTCTTTGGGCGCTTCTCGTCAATGCGCTGCTCGTAAACCCAAATTCCAGCGCAGCTCTGCAATAACATTTTTCCTGCTCAGCATTTTGCTCATTTTGTACGTTTTGTTTACTTTTTTATTGATTGCCCGCTCGTCCCGTTGCCCAGGACAACTAACAACCAGGGACAGCCAAGTTATTGGAGTTATTTTTGTTTTGACTTTGGGTGGCGCTTTTTGGCAACTAACATTTACCAGGTCGTCGGTTAGCTCCTCGTATAGACCGATTAATGCCGGAAATTAGCTGTGCCAATTAGAAGAAAAAAAACAAGTGAAAAGTGAAAGCTTCAACGCTGCGCAGCAAGAAGTGCAGCAAGTTTTTATCAAGCTGCTAAAACTTCACACACGCAACGCAAATATGCCACAAAATTTCGCCAGTTTTTTGCTCACTCTTTAACGAAGATTAATATCTGAATTATAAGATCATCTGCGTCTTTGAATGCAGTCAAAATCCATTTAATATATGTATATATATATATATATTTCAATTAAATTAATTAATTTGGTATACAGTTGTTTTGGATTTACGTATATATCAGTATATGATAACATTATGCAATAAATAACACACGAAAAACACTTAAATTCCATTTCTCCATAAATTCCCATCACAAAATGCACAAACTTAGACATATGGATATATATATATATATCATCATCATCATCATCATCATTATCTTTTTTAAGGAATGAATCAAGAATTCTCTTTAGCTTATACATGATTATGTTTACGGAAACATTTTGAATAGGGCTAGCTAATAATTTACACACACACACGCACATAATTTACACCATCAACGCTCTTGCCTTAATACTGGACAATAACAACTGGAAATCAAAGACAAAACAAAGAAAATTCAAATCAAAATCGTCACTTTTAAGTCTAGTAAGTAATATTGCTCTTCAGTTTGAGGTTAGAGTTGAGGTATGATATATGTATATATGTAGACATATAAAAGAATGACAAAAAACAAATGCAACTTTCTGTTGAAATGCGTCTATTCGAAAACTAAAGGTATCGAGGTAAATGGAAGCACTGGACACGACGGCTCCAACTGCAACGACGTTGAAAAGCAATCAGCGGATGCATTAAAATCACCCAAAGTCTGCATCACTTGGCCCAAAGCAAACCTGTTGATATACGAAAATTGTTATTATTATTATTACCATATCTTTGGCTAATCATTTACCATATCTTTGGACAATTTGGATCCAATTTGGCTGCATCTTTGAGCATCTTTTCAGCCAAACGCGGTTCGCCGAGCATTAAATGGGTTTCGCCCAAGGCGCGCAAAGCTTCCGTATGATTTGGATTGGCGGCGACGGCGTTCAGGAAACATTGTTTGGCCTCCCGCCACTGCTCCAAATAGACATGAATCTGACCACGCTGCAAGCAGAATGTTGATTAGACAATTTTACAGATTAGATATCAGGTTGACCCACCATGAACATTATTTGATGAGAGAGCGGATAGATTTGCGTGGCTTCATGTATGCAATTCAACGATTCATTTGGCTGATCAATTTGCATATAGACATCAGCCAGCAGCAGCCAAATCTGAAGAGTACAAACTCAAATTAACATCACTTATATATATATGTATATATGAGATCTAACTAACCTCAATTTGCAGCACCCAGGGTCGTCGTGGTCCCGGACGCTGTGTGAAGGAGCTCAGTGAGCTGGCTGCCTCGCTCAAGGCTTGCTCCACGCGCGACACTGCAGCCAGCGAAGCGGCATAGACGGAATCTTGAGGAGGCGACAACAAGTTGAGAATTACAAAAACAGTGCAAAATGCAACAACAATTTCAAAATGTAACCATAAACATAACGGTTGAAATTGTGTGTTAGCCAAAAGTCACAAAGTGTATCAAAACTAGGGAATCAGAGAAAAGGTTAGTTTATGAAAATCATGCGTAAGGATGCAAAGTTATAGGCAGGCAGGAGAAAAGGTAGAAGAGAAACTACCAGAGAGAGATAGACAGAGAGAGAGAGAGAGAGAGAGTAAGACCAAAAGAGACAGAAAGAAAGAGACTTAAAAGCAACGCAAAGCGTAAATTGAAACAAAAATGTTTTATACACTTGCAAAGAAATTTTCCATTTTCCATTTTCAATTTTCAATTGTATTTTTGTAAAATTCCTAAGAAATTTCGAAATTTCTTCCTTTTTTTCGTATAGTAAGAATATAGTAAGATTGAAAATGATTGATCAAAATCTTTCCTGATTTTATGTTCTTCAAGAAAAATAAACATTTAGCCATGTAAAATCGTCAACAGTTAACGGTAAATAATCCCATTAGAATCCAATCAATAAATAATTTCATATAATTTATAATTTAAATACTTTGCAAGGGTATAATTAAGTGCGGTGCGCCGAACTTTCAAACTTTTAATTAAATTCGCAGTTGAGACTTACAATTATGGTTTTTAAGAATTTGGTTTTTTTTTTTTTTTTTTTTTTTTTTGAGACAGACACATTCCGCAGAAGTTGGGTAGAGTTACATAGATGTCATAGATGGTTGTATATATATGTATGTATATATATAAATGTATGTGTGTGTGTGTGTGTGTATATAGAACATATTGATAGGCATTATTAAGAGTCATGAGTTTCGATAGGTAAAGATTTTGGGATGCGTTCGCAGGGCATAAGAAAACTTACTCGAATCCTTGTCGGACATTTGGGATGAGTGCACCAAGTGGACACCGCTCTTGGTATCCGAATGCTTCTCCTCCTCCCCGGCCAGCTGTGCCTCGTACACGTCCCGCCAAACGGCAAGCATATGTTGCACCGTGGACAACGCCGTCTCCGCATCCTCCAGATTCAGCTGCAAGTGTGCCTTGACATGCAGCAACTGGAGATTATCGGGAAACTCATGCAGTGCATCCTCGATGACGCCCAGTGCCTCACGCGGACGTCGCGAGGCAGTCAGCAGCAATGCGAATAGATGCAGACACGGGGCATGCTCCATGCGCAACGCGAGAGCAAAGCGTATGTGACTCAAGGCATCGGCCAGCTGATTGAGCAGCGCATATTGCAACGATAGATAATATTCGGCCAGGTGATCGTTGCCATCCTGCTGGACGGCACGCTCCAGCGACTCCAGCGCTAGTTTATTATACGCATCCCGTTCGCTCTTCAATGTGGCCTGAATGGCCAGCTGCTGATGGCCAATGCCCACAAACAGCTGACTGCGCGATGGACGCAGACCTGGGCAGGTTGAAGTGGGAGATTGTCATTAAATGGGATCAACTTTAATATGGATTCACATGACTTACCCTTCACCTCACGCTTGAGCGCCTGCTGGGCATAGTCCAAGCCCTGCTTGACTGTCTCCAGGCTCTCGTAGCACAGACGCGACGCAAGCAGACATGGCAGCGGATCACTCGGCGTCAATTTCATCGACTCCTGGAGCACACGCAACGCATGCGAATGCTTCTCGGCTGCCATCAAACTGAGACCGTATTGTCGCCAGACATGCTGCTCCCCAAAGCTGAACTTCAGTGCCTTCTCGAACGATTCGTTCAGCAGCTGGACGAGACCCCAGCGTATGGTGGCCAGGGTGAGCAGATCATAGACAGCTGTCACATTGCCCATGGCATGTTGGCGAGCCGAACGAAACTCGGGACTCTGGGAGAGCACAGTGTCACGCACCGCCAAAGCCTCGGCAATGAGTAGCAGCAGAATTACCTCCTCCTGCTGGTTGCGTGGCATGAACTGCTGACGAGTCTCATATTTGCGTGGCTTCCACAAACGCTTGGACGTCGAACCACCACCAGCACCACCACCCGAACGTAAGGTGCTGCCGCCCGTTTTACTGGTGAAGGGCGGTGCATAAATTGTGCCCGAGACACCGCGGAGCAACACCTCGGCCAGCTGGCGAGCGAGTGTCAAGCGCAACGATTGCGTTGCTGGCGTATCAACTGCATTTAGCATAATCCGATAACGTTCCACAGCCAAATGCAATTTCCCCGACTTAATTAGCACAATTGGGGCACGTTGCAAGGCCGTCTCCAGTATGACACCCATGCGTCTGTTGCTCTCCAATGTGGCGCTGCTGCTCGCCATGCTGCTGCTGCTGCTGATGGCAAAGCTACTCGTCGACTGTTGCACGCCACTGTTCACATTGAGCGTGGACCCATGCGTCGAGTTGTTCGACGAGTTCGAATTGTTGCTTAAGCAAAATATCTCATATTCCTGCAGATAAAGCAATCCCAAGTCCGAGGCACGCTCAAAGCAGGAGATCTAGTCGTAAGAATGGGACATTCAATATAGTTGAGTATTTACAGATCACATTTGATGCACTCACCATGTCCGTATCCTTTTCGGCCTTTTTGAACTTGGATGTGGGCTTGGAGGACTGCTGTTCCAAGCACAGACCCTTAATCGCATACGATTCGGCCAGAATCTTCAGACTGCGTCTGTTTAAATGAACAAAAATGTAATGAATGAATGAACATGCTACAGTCCAGATGTATATATATGCATATAGATATATATGTCTTCACTTACAGTGTCAACACTTGTTCGGCCAGCGTATTCAGTTCGGCTTTGACAAAGTTCTCCAGGCTCTGCTCGTATTCGCCGCAGGCATAACACAATTTGGCCAACAACAAATAGGCATCCAAAGCGACGCCCGCCTTTTGGCCACTCTCGCCCAGGGCCAAATTGAGATAACGTCTCGCCTCCGATAAACTGCTTTTGGCGCGACCAAAATTCGATTCGGCGGCCACCGCATGCTCCTCCAAATAGCTTTCCAGACGCGCTTCGCCCACCAGAAAGTTTGCGAGGCTCTCTAAAAAAATAGTGGGGGAAAGAAGTGGGGGGTAAGCAAATACTGTATAAACATGTCATTGTTATTTTCTCTCTTATTGAATTTACCGTTTTGTGGCGATCCCGTTTTGAGCTCATCTGTCAGCTCGATGACGCGTTGCCATTTGCCCTTGCTGCGGCAATTCTCGATTAGCGCCTCGCCTTTGGTGGCATTGCGCGTTCGATTGGACATTCTTATCTAAAGGGAGCACGTGACCACGCACACGCTTTCGCTTCAGTTTTCAGTTTATCTCGTTCCAATTTTGGGCTCTACAAAATTTATATTATTAATAATTCGATTAACAATTTTTCGCAATACACGCACACAACGCGACACACACACACATGTGAGTGTGGCTAAAATGAGCAGCGTTGCCACCCGATTCGATTTCAAGGTTAATTGTAGAGTGCTGTGCTCACTGCTTATTATTACAAGTTTAGCATATGCCATATTAGTGTTTAATAATATACAAGTTCAGAAAATTCAAACTTTCTGCACTTAATACTCACATTCAATGTACACACACAGTACAACACATTAAACTCATGACGTCAAGCTCTCCCTACAACTGAGTTACTCAAATGCATGTGCGCAGAGAGTTACCTTACAGCCAGCACCATGACAAGGCTGCCACTGTGCAAACAGCTGATTGGCAAGAGCTTGGCATTTCTAGTCATTTACACAAGAGATATGGTAGTTTTTGGTACTTTTTGTGGTAATTTGTTGCATGTAGTGTTCAGTCACACCGTTTGCAGTTTTAATTCTGTTGTTGTGCGATACGCACGCGTTTGACTCGAGTTTTCAGCAAACAAGAATTTAAAGCAAACAGAAGTGCGGCATTTTGGTGAAAGCAAACAAAAAAAGAATGGTATTCAAACGTGCTCTGTTCGTAAATTGAACAAACTAAATAAAGCGTAACTAAGAGTGAATGAGAAGTGAAGTAATTGTAATTCGAGATTGCTCTTAATTGGTAGCCATAAATTGTATTCGCTGGCCTACAGTCGTTTAACTAACGGTAAGCTATTAGCGTCTGTTTATATTTTGTAATTTAGCTAAAAGCACCAATACATGCGCACACGCCCCAAAAGCGCAGTGTGACCAATCGTATAGTGTGTGTGTGTCGCGTGTGTGTGTGTTTGAGTGCCGCCGTTTTGGCTAACGCTCAGCTGTTTAGTTAGCTGTTGTTGTTGTTGTGGACGCCGCTACAGCGACACACGAGCATATGCATGCTTGCGTGTAACTGTGCATTTGCCAGTGTGCGTGTGTGTGAGAAAGTGAGAGTATTTGTAACAGCTATATTAAATGCAGCACGGCACTCACACTCACACACACACAAGCAACGCTCTTTCTAATTGGAAAGCTGTCACACACACACAGTCAGATGCTTGAGCTTTTGATTTGCATAATTTTACTGCTCTCCTCGCTGACATCTTGTTCAAGTTCAAATTGCAGTTAATTTTTTATTTTCTGCCAATTTTACGCTCTATTTGAGCAGTAACAGAAAAAACAGCTTTCAGCATTTATCGCGTGTCTTGTCAATCGTTAAGTTAATTGCCAAGTTTATTTTTTTGCATGTCAACTGGCCGCATGGTCGCCACATTAGCTATTCATTGCATGCCTTAGCAATAAAAATAACAAATTATTACATAAAACATTTAAATGCACATATAAAAGGCACAAGCAAATAAAAACTCATTAAATTGCAAAAAAAAAATAATAAACAAAAAAGAAGAAAAAAGCAAGCAGAGCGCGCCAAATTAAAATGTCAAAGAATTCAAGAAGAACGGCAACGCCACCGTTTTGGTTTGTGTGTTTGATTGAGAGGGGAAGAGAGTAACAGCAGCAGCGATTTCGCATGCTTATGACGTAATGACAATAATACAAGGCGAGCAAGTGAGAGAAAGAGCGAGAAAGATGTAGTCGAAAGTATTAATGACAAATAAAGACTGCGCACAGTGGTGCGCTTCTATGCTAACAACTGTTGAACCTTTAAGTGTAAATGAGAATTAAGACGCTAAAAATACGAATTAACAAATAACCACATAATGTATGTATGTGTGTGTGCATAAAGTATGTACTAATGTTATTAACGAGTTGTGCACAATGCGAGACATAGAATGGTTTGCTTTTCGAAAATTTATTTAAAATTTTACAGAAATAATTCTCAATGCTGTTGCTGCACTGTGCAAAAAGCAACTCTCATTTTGACTGTTGCTTTGCTCTGCACTGTCAGCAGGTGGCTGCTATGTTTGTGTGTGTGTGTGTGGTTGGGCGGGGGGAGGAGAGTGGGACAGACTTCAATTGTTTGGTGCTTAGGGGCGTCATAGCGGCCATTACAGAAAAACATGCATGCTGCGCTTAACGGTATATGCTCGCCTACGGTTGCCCTCAAGCGCAGGCGAAGATGTGGGACACAGAAAAAGTACAAGAACTGATGTACGGCAGACTGGCAGGCTGGCAGTCAGTCTCTGCATAGCGTGTGCTAAAACGTTTGCGAATCGAAACATGTTTGCTCGCTGTTTCTCCCAATCTCTTCATCTATGCTGTATGAAACATTTGGTTTGTGAAACGAACATTAGCCAGCCACGTTTTTAAACTGTGGTCGGTTGTTGTTGTGACTGCAGCTGCTGCTGCTGCTGCTGTGCTTTGCTCTGCTTTGGTCTTGTTCCCGTTCTCGTCAATTGTGCGCACATTTCTTGTGACTTTTGCGTACACTTGTTTTGTGTTTTGTGCGGCGTTTGTTTACATTTTGTTGTCACGTTTTGTGGCTGGAGCGTTTTTTTTATTGCGTTTAGCATATATTTTTATTTGCTTGCTACGTTTGACGTTTGGTCTTTGCGCATTTGTGTTTTTATTTGCTTGTTGCTTTGTTGACAGGTAGTTCAGCTTCACTCTCTTGCTCTGTCACGCACCCATCCACCACCTCAGCCACTCATTAAGCTTATGTCCTTAAGTGCAGCTGTTCTTTGGATTTGCGTTGGCTTTACTTGTATACCCTGTAAACCATTTTTAGAAAAGGGTAGCACAAATGCAGTAGAGTAAAAAATATTATAATCAAATATTATTATTATATTAAAATATTACTCATTGTTTAACACAAAATTTAATATCATTACAGTATATGATCGGTGTATCATATCATTTACCACAATGTTATTGAAATTCGTGTAGATATTATATGATTGTAGATTATATAATACACACATCATCGACTAGTCGAGAATGCTCAACATTTAGTTATTTTCCATAATTTTTTTCTCTTCTTTACCTGCATTTGCTTTTCAAGTCACGCGCTCTCTCTCACTCTGAAGTCTTTAAGGCACGTAACTCTTTATATTTTGCGCATCTTTTTATGTGCTTGCTTTGTTAATGCTGCCAAACAAGTCCTCTCTCTCAGACTCACTCTCTCGGCTTAGCAAATTACAAGATGTCAAAGGCTTTAGTTTCGTTTAGTTAGTTAGTTCCTTTCTTTTTGTTTCTCGGTTTCTGCTTTTGCTCTTTAATCTACACTTTTCAAGATAAAGTTGACCTCCTTTTTTTGAGGTCGGGGATATCTAACGACCCCCTCCCCCACATAAACACACTCTCCACGAGTAGTGGAGAGCAACATTTGCTGATTTTGTCTTCAATTTCATAGGACTTTTGTTGAGAAATTTTTTTTCTCCGATTTTTTTTTATGCGTCTCGTCGCGTCTCATCTCTTTTCGTCCCGTTTCGTTTCTTCTGCCCTTTGCCCGTTTCTTCAAACATCATAAACATGGCATACATTTTACTTACACACGTGTATATATGTATGTATGCGTGTGGATGTATTTACGCGTATGTGAGTGTGGATATCCGTATATATATGTCAGCATCTTGCTTTCTGTTTGTAACGACCACACCCACCCACCGTGTACCGCCCCCTCTGCCACCTCTTCACCAACACTTTTTATTGCATACAGCGCGACTATCAATAAAGTTCGATTTCTCTCCATCCCTGTGTGCTCCTGCGTATGTGTGTGTGTGTGTGCAAGGCTCATAAATCAAGTTAAACTAAACAAAAAACAAAAAAAGGAGAATGACCAATTATGGGTAGACGATTAAATACCCTTGCATTAGGGCAAAATGTGCGTTGTTATTTAATATTTATTTAACACTACTTATTTTAAAACTAAAAAAAAATTAAAAAATAATTTTTTTACTGCAATTATTTGCATCGCGTCAACGTGATTTCTTTTTATAAAATAAGTACAGGGTATTGGCTAGAATAATAATAAAGGCAGCAAAACCAAACAAATAAATTTATGTTTGGCACTTCTTACAACGCTTTATGCCAATATTTCTGCCAGCGCCCACCTTCTATATCTTCTCTATGATCACATCTCTCCCGACACGCTCGCACCCATTCGGCTTCTATTAGAACAACGAAAAAGCGCTGGCAAAGCACACAACGCCAGCAACAACAACAACAAGAAATGATGACGACGCTTCACATTGACGTCGCTGCTGCTGCTATCTTTTTTACACAACTATTTATAACAGCAGCAGCAGCTTACTCATCCATACATACTTACAGTTACATATGCTTGGCTTTCTGTGTGTGTGTGTGTGTGTGTGTGTGTGTATTACATTTAAAGTTAAAAACTTTTTGTTGTACTTTATTGCTTAATATTTCATAGTGCCCTCCCCTCAACCAACACCTTCCCTATGTGCTGTCAATAAAAAAAAAGGTTATGACACCCCTTTTTTTTCTCACTCACATTCTCCGCCCATCCGTCTTCTCTTGCTCTTTCACATTCAATTTCTTTTGCAATTCTTTTGCACAAGCTCAATTTTGTTGTCGTTGTGGTTGTTGTTGTTGCTGAGTTAAAGTTGCCATCGAGTTTTGGGTGCGAAAGAATTGGTTAGAAGAAGGTGGAGAGAGGGGACGAGTGACGAGATATTTGTAACTCAGCTAAAAACTTTTTATAGCTTTACAATTTTTAATAGCAATCTATAGCTTTTATTCGTGTATAAAAAGTATTTGGACAATTCAAGTTGCTTACATTCCGTGTGTGTGGCTCATTCATTATTCGCATACATAAATTCCAAAAAAATGAAATGGAATATTTGTTTTTTTCCCCACATTTTTTGCAGTTTTTTTTACTTACTCCTCGCCTAAAGTTTTCCATTTTATTTCTAAATAAATGACATCAACAACATTTTGTACATAATTTATAAGAACAGAAAAACAAAACGAAAACAGTAAAAACAACAACAACTACGCGAAGAAACATGAATGAAAAGCAGCGGAAAACTAAAAATACGAATTTATATGCAAAACACTTTTAACTTGCTTGAATTTCTAACATTTTTCGCCAGCTTCATTCCTCTCTGTGTGTGTGTGTGTGTGTGTGTGCATGTATCATCTGCTTACATATTTACATATATAGACTTCATTTCTGTATGTGAGTGCTCAAAGCTCCCACTGAGCAAGCAAGCCTGCAACGATAAATGACATTTGACTGCGTCGGCGGCATTCGTTCGCTGCTCGCCTATGGCTGTGTCTATGGCTATGTGTTTGTGTGTGTGTGCTCACCGCTCAGTTGCCGCCTTCCATCTCCCATTTGTCCCATTCAGACCGCAGTTGTCGCCCCACTTAGCGCTCTCCCACACAGCGGCGTTTTTTTTTTGGGTTTTTTTCTTTGCTTTTTATTTAGTTTGCTTGTTTTTTTTGTACTCGCATATTCATTTGCATTTTTATGCGTCGACGTCGTCGTCATCGTTGTCATCCGTTGTTGCTATTTTATTTACTCTACATATTTTTGTGTATGTATTTCTCTTGACTCTTCCTTTGTTTATCTTTATTTGTTGCAGCTCAATTGTAGTTCTTATGCTGCTTAAGGAATACTCGTTTATTACATATTATTTTTATCAGTTTTTAAATACAAACACATGTAAATCGAAAGATATAAATTTGTACATGAAATGCATGAAAGTGAAACGCATTGGAATTGACACACTGACAGCCACTTGGGAGGGAGGAACGAGGTATATGGTATTCAAATGAAGTCCTTTTTATAAATTCAACGCATTCTACAAATGTCAAATTTAGTTTATTCGATTTCCTTTTACACCTGTCTTCGGTTTTTTGTCTGATTGCAATTTATAAAATGATATGCAGAATTAATTACCGTGCTTAAGTGCCAATTAATTTTAATTAAAACTGGCAATGATTACTTACAACTACTTTTATATAAATAATACATTTACACACATATGCACACACACATACTTATGCATATATATGTTTATTTGTATGCACTTTCATAGCAAGCAACCTTTGTCCGTCTTCGTTTTGCACATAGTTTCACTTTGAAATTTTTGGTTGCCAAACGTAATTTACCGCTGTTCCATTTCGTTTTCATTGTGCGCTTGAAAGAGAGCTAGACGATAGCATGGCACTGGTTGGCAAGAGGGAGGGGAGGGCGAGCAGAGCGTGTTTAGAAATTTCAGCAGGAGCAGCAGCTTACTGCTTTTACTCGCTTTGTTTTCCGCTACTGCTAGTGCTGGCTGTCTGAGTCTGCTTGCTTTTGCTTGTGCCCGAGTCGTCTTTTGTCTTGTCTTTTGCATAGTTTTTAATCCACGTTAGTGCATCTGTCACTGCCGCTGTCGACGTCTCTGCCGGCGTCGCTGCGCACCATTAGCGAAGAGCTTTTGCTGTTATTTTGTTTTGTTTGGTTCGGCTCGGCATTGTTTTCCATTTGTGCTAACAAATATGCCAAAAAGAGACAGATGGATGACCTTGACGCCATACAAAAGCAAGCTGCAATAAATAAGTGGGCAAACATACAGACATAAATATATATATAAATATATATTATAGGTTTTATATCAAAATTAATAATTGAACAAATAATGAATAAATTAATAAATATAAATTATTAAAAAATAAAGTTTAATCTATAAAATTTTATGTGAACTCATTTTTTTCATGTGTATTTAATAACAGATCGTGACAGTGCATTTATGCCTCTCATCAGCTGTTGTTGGCGGCTGGTCAACGAACCTGCGGCGCAGCAATTGCTTTGTTAACAAATAACAGCAATAGTTGTTAGTTTTTATTATCTCAACAAATTGACAACAACAACGACTATCAATAGCAATGAACTGACAACTGAAACTACATGCGAGC
>JAWNME010000465.1:0-58747 GCA_035044385.1 Drosophila neutralis | reverse complement strand
TATGTTTCCGCTGACCACTCGATCTGTTCCAAGAATTCCAACGGCTTTGTGGTGCCGTCGAAGCGAATATTCCATTCCCGGACTTGCTTCGCTATCCTTGGGTATTCTGACGATGTTTCCGGCGCTGTGTTGTCATTTATGGATCCTCTCCTTGAAGGGTTAGGTGTTGGTGTTCCCCATACCGTGCGGCTTTCTTCTCGTGTGCGCGCTGCTGCTGAGGTCATTGCAGGTATGCTGAACTGGGCGAAATCTATATTCGGCACTTTTATTGTCTCCGCTGCTTTTTCTACTCCTTTTGCCGGTGATATTTTGGTATGCATGGCTGCCATTTCCTGCAGCCGCTGGCTGTATTGTGGTGTGGACTCGTTAGCCATCGCCCATTCTCCGAACTGTCGGCGCAGTTCATCTAATGTTCCGCGAAGTGGCAGTTCAAATTCTTCGGCGTATTTTATCACTTCCTCCCTCTTGAGGGTGTATACCCATGCGCGAACCATTATTGCTTATATCTTTTATTATCACTGTGTGTTATTAATTATCACAACCACTAACGTTGGGCGCCAGTTGTAACGAACTTTTTCAGTTCGTCCAGTTTTAGCTGGGCTAAAACTCAGTCGAGCTATGGGTTCGAGCAACAAATTTTATTTAGTTGCGTTTGCAACAATTAATAACACTTCGTATATTTAATTTAGGAGTTTTATTTGCATTTATTCTTAAGATTAGTTTTAACTATTCCTCACTTAGTATTATTTTGTGTTTTTATTTCTCACTTAGTATTATTTTGTGTTTTGTTTCTCACTTAGTATTATTTTGTGTTTTATTTCGCACTTAGTATTATTTTTACTACCGTTTACAATTGCTCGCAGCTTATGATTCTATCCCGTTCGAACTGTGTCGCACTCCGGTTAAATCTTCCGCACTGTTGCCGCGTAGTTAAATTTCGCACTCACTGACCCTTGGTGGTCTGTGACGCCCCCTTTTATAGGTCAGATCGCGTCGGTGGTTCGTCTCTTTGGGGCGTTTCTCACGCCTTTCTGCTGACGCTGTACTTCCCACGTTTTCCCGCCGACGCTGCACTTCCCACGATTTCCCGCCGACGCTGCACTTCCCACGTTTTCCAATCGACGCTGTACTCGTTGGGGTTGAGGCAGCGGTCACCTGTTTCAAGGTTGCAGCCCACTGGTGTCGCTGCAATCGATGAAATTCGAGCAGCGGTTGCTTATGCCTGATGTGTCGTTCCGCTCTCCCATGGTCGGCTGTGATCGCTGCCATTGGTTGGAATTCGAGCAGCGATCGCCTGTTTCGCGACCGCGGCTCACTGGGGTCTCACGCTACTCGCCGTAGAATGCGCTGATGGCGCACTTGCGCTCTCAGCAGCGCCAAGTGGTGGTGTCCGTTTTCCAACTGCTGGAGGTAGGCACGTGTGCTCTTGCTGGAAATCGGAGCCGCGTGTGCTGTTGGCCCACTGTGGTCTTCTTGCGTAATGTGCTGCTTGCTGGCTGCAGGTGTTCACCTGGTTGCAGTTGTTTTCGTCGTTGACGAAATCTGCTGACGCGGCGCAAGATCCAATGTCGTCTGTTGCACATCGTTTGGAGGGTTGCCCATAACGTATGTGGCAATTGTTGCGAGGGGCGCATATAGCTTATGTCAGTGCTATATGGCTCCTCACAATTTTAATAATTTTTCACTAAGCTTTAACACACCAGTTCAAACGACGAAATGTCAAACACCCAGTTCATAAGCGCAAGCAAAACGAAACGGGACAAGCAATAACAATGCAGAAACGGCTGATGCAATTGTTAAAGCAAACGCGATAAGCGAATTGACTCGCCAACAATGCAAAAGCGCGAGTTTTATTAACTCTTTACTTTAAATAATTTGTATTTATTTAAACAAACTGAGCTAATTAAATCACGTCTTTGCTTTAAATAATTTGTATTTATTTAAACAAACAGTCTCGTCGGGGTCACCAATGTTGAGCTATTGAGCTTTTTCAATAGCTATCGAATTTTTCAAAGTCACAAAAAATAATAGATAGATAATAATAAGTTTATTTGCCTTCGTGGCCAAAATTAAAGTATTTACAATTGTTTGTTATTAGCTCCGATTTGAGCTTTGCACTTTTTAATTGTTCGAACCAATCCGCCGATCTGCGGTGTCGAAAACAGTGCCGCGACTTGTATTCTCGATTGACGAAATATAACTGATTAGCTGCCGAATTGCAGCTGGCATTGCAAAAGGCGAGAACATATGCAATAAACGAAATGCCGATAAGCATGTACAAAACAACAGTTAGATCTTTACGTTAATTTTCTCTTTATGCTGCGCAGAGCATAACTCATTAAAAGAGTACAATGTTAAGAGAGAAGCTGCTTTACTTGTTGTTTGGCGCGGATACCTGCGTAACCAAACAAAGGTATTGTTAGTTTTTGTATGTTCTCTTATGCAAGTTGATATTTTTGTATTTAACAATTTTTGTGAATCAATATTTAATTAAATTGGTTTACATTTATTTTCTTTTTCTTCTTAATTTTAGTTTTATAATGAACGATTTTTCTTTTGTCGTTTACCTTATTGATCTTTTTAATTTTATTTAGTCACTTGTCACTCTCTTTATACTGAATATCGTTAATTTCCTATCCTTATTTTCATTTTCCTTATTATTATTTTTTTTTTATTGATTACGTGTTTTACAGTATTTGGGAAAGTCAAATTGTCACTCTCTTTATACTGAACATCGTTAATTTCCTATCCTTGTTTTCATATTCTTCCTTCGTGCCCACATGGACATATGGGATTCCATTTTGGGGCACAGCGGCAAAATCTTGGGTTAACCAAATTCAAGTCTTGCAGAACAAGGTGCTAAGAGATATCTCAGGAGCTCCACCTTATGTGCGCAATATGACGCTGCACAACGACTTCTGTGTTCCGACAGTTTTCAGCCAAATAAACCGACACACAAGTCGTTATAATGACCGGTTACATAACCATGTTAACCCATTGGCTTCGACACTAGGGTCGAATACAACCCGCAGACGCTTAAAGCGGCTCCACACCAGCGACCTCTGGACTGTTGGGCGTTAATATTTTTCGTTAATGTTAGCACAAATGTTATATTTAATCTTACATTTGATGTTACGTAATATTGTAATACGTTAAAACCAATTATTTGTTTATGTTAATTTAAATTCCATGTTATTATATATTCAACCTTCAAAACAATATTTTATAACCTTTCAGTAGGTTGATCAATATTAAATTAAATTGCTACATTAAAAAAAAAAAAAAATATTCTTCCTTATTTTTGTTGTTATATTCTTCCTCCTTATTTTCATTTTCATTATTTTTCCTTATTTTTTGTTTTCATATTCCTCTACCTTATTTTTGTTATTATATTCTTCCTCCCTATTTTCATTCTTTTTCTTAAGTTTTTGTTTTCAAATCACAAAACTGATAACCTGATATATGTAGCTCAATTGGGAGTGAGTTGATTATTGAATCAATAAGACCTCTACCTCGATAGAGCTTTGATCTGCTACTAGTTGATTTATAAAAGCGCATCACCATTTTAATAGATGTTTATTCTTCAAAGTCTTATAAGAGAGTAATGATCTGTTCAGAAAACAATATCAGATATGAGATTAATAAAACAAAAAACGAACATAGAAGTGAGGAATATCGACTTTAAAAACGGTGAAAATAAACAAGTTAGACAGCAGATTATTGCCTAATTCAATTAGAGCCTTAATTGTTGGGCCTTCCAATTATGGGAAAACGAATGTAATGATCAGTTTGATTGAAAGTCCGAATGGACTAAAGTTTGAAAATATTTATTTATATTCAAAATCTTTACAACAACCGAAATATGAATATTTGAAAACACTTGTGAGCCCAATAAAAGGAATGGGATATTTTACATTCTCAGAAAATTAAAGTGTTCTAGCACCCAGTAAAGCTAAAAAGAACTCTATAATGATTTTTGATGATGTAGCATGTGAAAAACAAAATAATATCCGTACATACTTTTGTATGGGACGCCATAATAATATTGATGCGTTTTATTTATGTCAAACATATACACGCATCCCTAAACATCTTATTCGTGATAATGCAAACCTAATAATAATGTTCAAGCAAGATGAACTAAATATGAAACATGTATATCAAGATCATGTGGGCGTAGATATGAAATTTGATGAATTTAAGAACATTTGTCAATTTTGTTGGAAGGAAAATTATGGTTTCGTACTCATAAGTAAAGATGATCCTCTAGAAAATGGACGCTATAGACGGGGATTCGCTGATTTTATTAGAATTTGAGATATAATATGGGGGAAATGATAATTAGTATTTAACTTGAAAATAATCGATCGAAATGACAACAACTCTTACTTTAACGGGCAACAGCTCAATTTTAACGGCAAACTATCATCCACCCATTGAATTGCAGGGAAATTATGAGTGTGCACTCATTGATTTTCACATGTATAACTCAATTCCAAATGTTGATCATGATAATAATTTATTTCATATTGGAGAACATGTTTTTGAGATACCTGTTGGATCATACGAGCTTAGTGATATAAGAAATATTATTATTGAGAAAATGGAGGAAAAAGATTCAGATAAATTTAAACACCCCGTCATCGAAAGTAAGCAATAATACGCTGCAAGTAATAAGTAGGGAATACAATTGGTCAATTATTTGGGTTTAATAAAAAGATATTAAGCCCGAATTCAATACACACCTCCGACCAGCCTGTAGATATTTTAAAAGTAAATACAATTCGGATAGAATGTAATATTGTAAGCGGATCGTATGTTAATGCAGAATCAAGCCATGTATTGCATGAGTTTGCTTTTAATGTTCCTCCAGACTATAAAATGAGTGAGAAGCCCCACAATCTTATTTATTTCCCAGTGAACACTAGAGAGATAAACTCATTAATAATACGGATTGTTGATCAGGACGGTCATTTAGTTAATTTACGTAATGAAAGTGTTACACTTCGCTTACATTTAAGACATCAAAAATGATTATTTACAATAAAAACGTGGGTTATCCCCCATCATCAAACACTTTGAGTTATACTGCAGAAGAAAGAAGGTCGTTAAGCACAAAACTCACAACCGAGAACAAATTGTTTTTAAAGTCATTGGGCCTAAAAATTACGAGAACAATTTAAGGAGTAATGTTACGAAGTTGAGAATCATAACCCAAAATCAGGACTTATATGTGCTACCGAGAGAGAGTTTTATTAATATTGAGGGCTTTATTTCTTTGGCTAACAACACGCCTACTGGGGGTGGTAAACTAAAAAACAATTGCATGAGCTATCTTTTTGATGACGTGCGATATGAGTTGAATGGAACTGATATTGATCGAACAAGGTTTGTTGGCACTTCGTCAACCTTGAATAACTATATTTCCTTGAATAAGCCTGAAAGTCGTGGCATGCTTGAGAATTCTGGCTGGTTTAATGGAATCGAAAAACCACTGGCAACTGATGGATATTTTAATTTCTCTCTTCCTCTTAAAAACCTGCTTGGATTTTGTGAAGACTATAACAAAGTCTTATTAAATTGTAAACATGAACTAATTCTACTCATAACTAAAAATACGGATGAAGTATATCATACTAAAATTGATACTACTGAGTATAAATTAAATATAACTAATATTACATGGAAAGTACCACATATTACTCTCAGTGATGAAAAGAAATTACTAATGTTAAACATAACAAAAAATGGAGGCTCACTACCACTAGCATTCCGCAGTTGGGATTGTTATCTCAATCCAACACTAGCAGAGGGTACTCACCACGTATGGAATGTCAAGCTTGCAGCCAATAGAGAACGACCTCGTTTTGCTATAATAGCCTTTGTACTAGATAATAAATTGATTCAAAATCAATTGCGAAACTTGAAAGTCTACTTGAACTCTGAGACGTATCCCTATGATGATATGAATATAAATTTTAAACGTGATCGATTTGCAAGTTTGTATGATATGTATGCAAATTTTCAAACAAGTTACTATATGAAGCCGACTGAACCATTGTTATCACCTAAGGAATTCAAAGAAAAAGCACCAGTTGTTGTTATAGATCTAACACACCAGAATGAGACTGTAAAAACTGGCCCGATTGATATCAGAGTTACCATTGAGTTTAATAGAGCCAGAGTTAAAAACACTAAAGTATATTGTGAGGAGCCATATAGCGACGACAAATAAATATATAGGTTTATATATTTATGTGTGCTATATGCGCCCCTCACAGTAACTGCACATCAGACCGAAGTCCGGCTCTGATTGCAGTTGCGGCGAATTCGCTCTCTTTCGTCCTCTCCCTTTCGCACGCAGGTTGTCAGCCATATGAGCGTGTCTGACACACATGTCCACCAGGACATGTGCCGTTATGTGTGAGGAGTGTTGCGAGTGCAACATCTCCGTCCATACTCACACTAACGGCAGACATAGGCTGGCGCCGGCAGATGGCAGTGGAAAATTACCAGAAATCACGCCACCGAGGCGATCGCGTGATTTCTGGTACAGTCCCGACAAAAGGCCACGACCCGGCCTATATAAGGAACGCCGCCGCCCACTAGAGTGCAGTGCGAGGCCGAGTTCGAGTTCGAGTGAAACCCGAGACGCGGAGCAGAACCTCTGTCGAACGACAGAGCAACTTTAAATACCAAGTGCAACGGGGACACGCTGCCCAACAAGAAAACCATCTTTCGGCAGCATAAGCTACAAAGAAGATCAACGCGAGTGCGACAAATAAAACCAACAGCCAGAAAAGGCTTTTCGAATCCAGGATACTGAGGTCCTTGAAGGTTAAAGTAGTGGATCCTTGCTACGTTCAAGTTGTGCCACGAGGCGAGGCCTACACAGTGACAAGCCAAGCGTGCGATAATCCGCCTAGAGTTGACAGTATACGAGCGAAATCCATTTGGTCAAACGGAGCCGTATAAAAGCTGTTGAACCAGTGCGAAGCCGCGAACTGGCGTAACTGGTGTACGGGGTGCCGGGAACCAACTTCCCCGAACAGGACCACATACTGAGACAAACCAAGGCTTCAGCAAGTGGTCGCAAGGAACAAATCCAGACATTAACCAAATTATAAATTGTGTTACAATCAATTAATGAAATAAAAACCATACGAAGCTATTTAATATAAAATGAGTGTGTTATTAGTTATCACGCCGCAACCAGTTTTATAAATTTGTTGCACGAACTCACAGCTCGACTGAGCTTTAGCCCGGCTAAGCCAACGAGGTTCGTTACAACTGGCGCCCAACGCTGGTGGTTGTGATAGTTTGACACATAGTTAAATATATTAAATAAAAGCAAAATATGGTTCGCGCGTGGATATACAACCTCAAAAAAGAGGAAGTGATCAAATATGGAGACGAGCTCCAAGTGGAAGTGAGTGGCACACTGGACGTTATGCGTCGACAGTTCGGAGAGTGGGTGGATACCCACGAATCCAAACTTCCACACGCCACGCGGATTGCGGAATTGGCGGCGATGCATAGCAGAGCGTCACCGGCGAGGGAAAGCGGACAAGTTGCGGACGCAAGAGAAGCGACGAAAATGGATTTCGCGCATTTGAGCATACCGACAACCAGCACAGCAGCGCGCGCGAGAGACAACAACCACACAGTTTGGGAAACATCGGCACCACAGCCATCAAAGAGGGTATCAAGACGCGAGCACACGGAGACGACTATGGCCCAAGAATACCCAAGGGTAGCGAAACAGGTTCGGGAGTGGAACTTTCGCTTCGACGGCACAACGGAGCCGCTCGAATTCTTGGAGCAAGTCGAGTGGTCAGCGGATACCTATGGGCTCGACCTGGATCTGGTTCCCAGGGCCATGCCCGAACTCCTCCAGGGAATGGCTCTGAAGTGGTACGTTGCCAATAACCGGCACTGGACGAGTTGGGCAACATTCATCCAAAGTTTTCAAGAGTACTTTCTGCCGAGAGGCTACTTCGAAAACTTGAAGGACGAAGTCAACCACAGACGTCAGGCTATGAACGAGCCATTTAAAGTGTACATGGTGGAAATGCAGACGCTCATGCGGCCACTGAAATATTCGGCAGACAAGCAACTGCTCAGAATATACAATAACAGCCTACCAGACCTGCGAGCATACGCACGGCCAGATCAATTCAGCGATTTGGAGGAATTGATGTATTTGGCCGTCGTATTTGAGGAACTCGAGGCTGATAGAGAAAGATTGAGACAGCAAAGCCACACGGAGCAGAGGTACAACGCTCCGCAGCAGAGGCAGGGACAGCCTCATCAGAGACGCGTGGAGCACTCGAGGTACAACGCCCCGCAGCAAAGGCAACCTCAACAGAGACGCGGGGAGCCACCACGACGACATATGGAGTCACCACAGTTGCGTCACTACCGCCAAATAGAGCCAGCGCCAAGGCACCACGGCCCACGGCTTATGCGGATAGCGGACAGTGGCCAGACACAGAGAACCGAAGCCGACACGGGACCCAGACCAGCCCCGAGGACGAGACGCGACAATATACAAACACATATAAATAATACAGCGGTGGCCTGCAGATGTTGCGGCCAGGAGGGACACCGTGCGATAGAGTGCACAAATCCCATGCTGGATTATTGTTGGATATGTGGACGTATCGGAGTTCGTACGTCGGTATGTTGTCCGTCGGGAGAAGGACACCGGCGTCCACCACCGAGAAGCGAGCGGCAACCGAAGAAAGGCAGCCCCAAGACGCTAATCGGCAGCCTGCAGGACGAGGGAGCGCAGCTGACAGCGGTCGTAGAGATCGGCAACTGCCAGTACAAGGCTACGATCGATACAGGGGCCACGAGTAGTTTCATTAGCGAGAAGCTAGCTCGTGGACTGTTCGACGTAGGCCGACGACGCGCAACCGAACTGCGAGTCCGCATGGCAGATGGTCGGAACAGCGGAGTCCGAGAACAAGTCGAGGTGAATATCAGACTCGGCAGGAGCAGTATGGATATTGCTCTACTGATACTCCCTGGAGTCATCGATGGCTTAGTTCTCGGATGGGATTTTCTGTCAGGCATGGGAACGGTTTTGGAGTGCGCAGGCCTGAGGATAAATATACCGCGAAAGGGAATTCGAGAGCAGCAGGAGGAGAGACTGTATATGGCAAAGACAGTCAAACCAGCCAGGAGTGTTGCAGATGCCAAATCTCGACAGCCCCGGAAGGAGACATGCCGGAGAGTCTCAACGGTGGAAGACGCGATGGACCAAGCGAATAAGTGCCACTGGATCCAGAAGATGCGAACCACCATCGCCAAGAATCCCAGAAAGTTTCCAGACTACATGGAGAGATCCGGAAACTTATACAGGCACATCCCTTACAGAGACGGAACAGAGGATGTGAAAGCCTGGAAATTGTGTGTGCCAACCGACAAGAGGACACAAGTCCTAAAGGAGGACCACAACACCGCCGCCGCAGGACAGACGGGGAGTCGAAAGACAATAGCCCGGGTAGCAGAGCGCTACTATTGGCCAGGATTATATAGAGACGTAAGAGCATATGTCCGGCAATATAAGGCAAGTCAATTGGCCGCGGTCGAGGACTCTCAGGACCAGGCAAGGCATTGCAAGCTTCGGCGCAGGCAATGGAACCCCCAAATTGGAGACAGGGTGTGGGTGAAAGTACACCACCTGTCAAATCCAGCGGATAAGCGGATAAGGACGGCCCATGTGTGCGACTTGAAGCCGCATAGCAAGGAGGCGGGTGAGTCCCTAAATCCCCAAAATTAAAAGGGGGGGAAGATAAGTGTGTCTCCAAGACAAAATTTGGATTCACACTTATACACCTAGTATAACAACAAAATAAATATATATATATATATAATAAAACGAACGCCCAATAGGAAAGGGTAAGAATAAAAAAAAAGAAAGGGTATACAAAGGTCGTATACACCTACTTATAACAAAATAGTGATAACTAAACCAATATATATATATATATATACACATAAATAAAATAAAACACCAAGCATAACAAAAAATAACTATAAACAATAATTGGAGCCCTAAGGCGGGTCCAAACTAGGTAGACAGCCCTGATCGCGGCGAAAAGTCAATACGCCACAGCCATTGCCGAGAGCAAACAACAGCTATGGCAGTGGGAGAGGATGGCCATGACCTGCGCTAAAGTTCACACAGACAAAGTGCAACGGCCGTCGAAAGCGTTATGCTTACCGCTGACAAACAACGGCAACAACGCTTGCACTTCAAGGGAATAAGTGCAACGACCGCCGAAAGAACAAAACCGCACACACGCTAGAGAGCGTAAGCGCTAGAGAGCGTAAGCGCTAGAGAGCGTAAGCGCTAAAGAACATGCGATCGGGCGAGTCATCGGACGATGACGACGACACCATGCCCCCCAGACCAAGAGATGGCAAGGGCGGAGAGGAGCATGGCCAGTCATCGGGCGATGACGACGACACCATGCTCCCCATTTCCCGGGTCGACGAAGACACCACCATCTACACATCAACACACCCGTCGCGTCGGGACAGTGGAAGTCTTCCACTGCCGAAGAAAGAGGGGAGTGTGAGGAGCCATATAGTGACGACAAATAAATATATAGGTTTATATATTTATGTGTGCTATATGCGCCCCTCACAGTAACTGCACATCAGACCAAAGTCCGGCTCTGATTGCAGTTGCGGCGAATTCGCTCTTTTTCGTCCTCTCCCTTTCGCACGCAGGTTGTCAGCCATATGAGCGTGTCTGACACACATGTCCACCAGGACATGTGCCGTTATGTGTGAGGAGTGTTGCGAGTGCAACATCTCCGTCCATACTCGCACTAACGGCAGACATAGGCTGACGCCGGCAGATGGCAGTGGAAAATTACCAGAAATCACGCCACCGAGGCGATCGCGTGATTTCTGGTACAGTCCCGACAAAAGGCCGCGACCTGGCCTATATAAGGAACGCCGCAGCCCACTAGAGTTCAGTTCGAGTTCGAGTTCGAGTTCGAGTGAAACCCGAGACGCGGAGCAGAACCTCTGTCGAACGACAGAGCAACTTTAAATACCAAGTGCAACGGGGACACGCTGCCCAACAAGAAAACCATCTTTCGGCAGCATAAGCTACAAAGAAGATCAACGCGAGTGCGACAAATAAAACCAACAGCCAGAAAAGGCTTTTCGAATCCAGGATACTGAGGTCCTTGAAGGTTAAAGTAGTGGATCCTTGCTACGTTCAAGTTGTGCCACGAGGCGAGGCCTACACAGTGACAAGCCAAGCGTGCGATAATCCGCCTAGAGTTGACAGTATACGAGCGAAATCCATTTGGTCAAACGGAGCCGTATAAAAGCTGTTGAACCAGTGCGAAGCCGCGAACTGGCGTAACTGGTGTACGGGGTGCCGGGAACCAACTTCCCCGAACAGGACCACATACTGAGACAAACCAAGGCTTCAGCAAGTGGTCGCAAAGAACAAATCCAGACATTAACCAAATTATAAATTGTGTTACAATCAATTAATGAAATAAAAACCATACGAAGCTATTTAATATAAAATGAGTGTGTTATTAGTTATCACGCCGCAACCAGTTTTATAAATTTGTTGCACGAACTCACAGCTCGACTGAGCTTTAGCCCGGCTAAGCCAACGAGGTTCGTTACAACATCAACATATCGCCGCTTATGCTGCTTTAGTGGTATCCGTCCTTGTGCTACTGGTCTATACACTACGGAAACAACGCCTTTGGACTTTTCAACCAGCAGCTACAAGGAATGAGGCTGCCAATACACCCGTGCCATCAACATCCCCAAGACGATTCACACTGGATGTAGATGATGGCTGATCACCGATTCAACGGCCGGGAGAATGTTTAGATTCATATTTTTAGATTCATACAAATAGAAAATGCTTACAATAGAAAATAGTATGCAGCCTCTGATAAGGCCACCGCATAGCGCAGCCGTTGATAAAACGACTGTATTCTCACTCCATCGAGTGAGCTGCTTGTACAATCGACTGCAGTCTGACTTCATCGATATCTCCTCTAAGTAGCTTGAACCGCTCACGCTAGGTTCAAGTGCCTAAGTTATGAGCTGTCAGTATTGATTATATTTACATTTTTAACAATGCATGGGGCAGCTATCAGCTTCTCAGTGTTCTTCATAGACTCAATCCCGTCAGACGTCTTTAATTCATTTCTACCATCGCACTCTATATGCGCACCGAAGGACCTCACTAGTTCAAGTGCTAGTTGCGACGACTTTTTGTAGTCAGTTTATGTACCGAATACTTCCCTTAAAAAACATACAAACAAGGACGACGCATCATCAGGGAGCATCGAGTCCTTCGACGCCGGCAAGCCCAAAATCAACAAGGACACCGAGTTCCTTAAATAGTTAAAGCAGTGATCCTTGCCACGTTTAAGTCGTGCCACTGGGTGAGGCCTGCACAGTTACAAGGTGAACGCGCACGAATTCAGCTGCGTTCAGACGGCATACGCACGAATCCTTTAGCTTAAAGGAGTGTCGTATGATAAACGATCGAGCAAGCGAAGTCACAAATCTTGTAACTGGTGCACGGGTGCCTAGAACCTGCTTTTCCGAACAGTATCACTTGCCGAAAACCAACGAAGGCCTCAGTGAAGTGTCACCATTCAAACGTTCAGTACAATTACTAATGTATTCAATTCAAACGAAATAAACCAATATAATTAATTTAATATATATCAAACAATTGTGTTATCAGTTATCACTTCTCGACCAAATTCATAAATTTGTTGCACGAACCCACAGCTCGACTGAGCTTTAGCCCGGCAGAGAAATAAGGTTCGTTACAACTGGCGCCCAACACTGGTGGTTGTGATAATTTGATACATAATTAAATATATTAAACGAAACAATATGGTTCGCGCGTGGGTGTACAACCTCAAAAAAGAGGAAGTGGTAAAATATGGAGACGAGTTCCAAGTGGAAGTGAGTGGCACTCTGGACGTTATGCGTCGACAGTTCGGAGAGTGGGTGGATACCCAAGAATCCAAACCTCCATACGCCACGCGGATTGCGGAATTGGCGGCTATCCACAGCAGAGCGTCACCGGCGAGGGAAAGCGTGCAGGCTGCGGACACAAAAAAGGCGACAAACGCTGATGTCGTCCATCTAAGTGTACCGATAACCAGCACAGCGTCACGTGCCCGAGTCGCATACCAGCCAGCAGTGGAAACACCGGTACCACAGCCTTCCAGGAGGGTATCTGTACGCGAACACACGGCGACGACCATGGCCCAAGAATACCCAAGGGTAGCGAAGCAAGTTCGGGAGTGGAACTTTCGCTTCGACGGCACAACGGAGCCGCTCGAATTCTTAGAGCAGGTCGAGTGGTCAGCGGACACCTACGGGCTCAACCTGGATCTGGTTCCCAGAGCCATGCCCGAACTCCTACAGGTAATGGCTCTGAAGTGGTACATAGCCAATAACCAGCACTGGACGAGCTGGGAAACGTTCATTCAGAGTTTCCAAAGGTATTTCCTCCCAAGGGACTACTTCGAAAACTTGAAGGACGAAGTCAACCGCAGACGTCAGGCTATGAACGAGCCATTCAAGGCATACATGGTGGGTATGCAGACGCTCATGCGGCCGCTGCAGTATGCGGCGGACAAGCAGCTACAGAAAATTTACAATAACAGCCTACCAGACCTGCGAGCGTACGCACGGCCAGATCAATTCAGCGATCTGGAGGAATTGATGTATTTGGCCGTCGTATTTGAGGTACTCGAGGTTGATAGGGAAAAACTGAGACTGGAAAGCCACATGGAACAGCCGAGGTACAACGCTCCGCAGCAGCGACAAGTACACTCCCACCAGAGACACATGGAACAGGCGAGGTACAACGCCCCGCAGCAAAGGCAAGTACAACTTCCACCTCAGAGATTCAGGGAGCCACCACGACGACAGATAAAGGCCCCACAAACGAGTCGCTACCGCCATATAGAACCGGCACCGCGGCAAGACGGCTCACGGCTTATGCGGCTAGCGGACAGTGGCCAGACACTGAGAGCTGAAGCCGATGCGAGACCCAGGCCAGCCCCGAGGACGAGACGCGACAACGCTCAAACGCACATACACAATCCTGCAATGGCCTGCAGACTCTGCGGCCAGGAAGGACATCTAGCGATAGAGTGCACGAACGCTACGCTGGATTATTGTTGGGTGTGCGGACGTGTTGGAGTTCGCACGCCAGTGTGTTGTCGGTCGGGAAACGGACAAAGGCGTCCGCCACTGAGGGGCGAGCGGGAGCCGAACAGGACAGCCCCAAGGCGCTAATTGGCAGCCTACAGGACGAGGGAGCGCAGCTGACAGCGACCGTGGAAATCGGCAACTGTCAGTACAAGGCTACGATAGACACAGGTGCCACGAGTAGTTTCGTTAGCGAGGAACTAGCTTGTGAACTTGTCAACGTAGGCCGAAGATGCGCAACCGACCGGCGAGTCCGCATGGCAGATGGCCGAAACAGCGGAGTCCAAGAACAAGTCGAGGTGAACATCAAGGCCATCGGACATCGCACTGCTAATACTCCCAGGAGTAATAGATGACTTGGTTCTTGGATGGGATTTTCTGTCTGGCATGGGCACGTTTTTGGAGTGCGACGGACTGAAGATCAAGATACCCAAAGACGGACCAAGAGAGAACCAGGAGGAGAGGCTGTACGTGGCAAAGACGGCCATACCACCAGCTGATCCAGACGCAGAAATCGCCGAGTTTCTGCAACAAGAAGTAGCCGCGTTCGAGGCCATTGAGGGAACATCGCCCATAGCGGAGCATCGAATTATCATGAGTGACGATCGTCCAATAAAGCAGCGATACTTCCCGAAGAATCCCAAGATGCAGGCCGAAATCAACGAGCAAGTTGACGAACTGCTGGCCAAGGGATGCATCGAACCTTCGAAAAGCCCACACAGCGCTCCAATCGTGATGGTGAAGAAGAAGACGGGTAAGTGGCGCCTGTGCGTAGACTTCAGGCAATTGAATACCAATTCGATAAAAGATGCATACCCGCTGCCAAGAGTCCACCATATCCTGGACCAGTTGAGAGAGGCGAGATACATCTCGAGCCTAGACCTCAAAAACGGCTACTGGCAGATCCCGATGGAAAGAGGGAGCCGAGGGAAGACGGCATTCACATTTCCGGGAAAAGGACTGTTTCACTGGAAAGTTATGCCATTCGGGCTCCATTCGGCACCGGCTACGTTCCAGAGAGCCCTGGATCGCGTGATCGGCCCCGAGATGATGCCACATGCATTCGCATATTTAGATGACATCATCGTGATCGGGAAGACACGCGAGGAACACATGGACAACCTGAGGGAAGTGTTCCGACGGCTGAGGGCAGCAAACCTCAAAATAAACGTGGAGAAGTGCGACTTCTTCAAGAAGGAGCTGAAATATCTGGGTCATCAGGTCACGGAAGATGGAATCCGCACCGACCCAGAGAAGGTAGCTACCATCGTCGAACTGAAACCGCCTGGAAACGTAAAAGAGCTTCGGCAATACTTGGGAGTGGCATCGTAGTACAGGCGTTTTGTGCCAGATTTCGCCACAACAGTGCACCCATTGAACGCGCTGCTCAAAAAGGGAACCAAATGGGAATGGACCGAAGAACGGCAGGAAGCCTTCGAGACGGTGAAGGCGAAGCTAACACAATCCCCTGTGTTAGCATGCCCAGATTTCTCAATGCCATTTTGCTTGCAGATGGATGCTAGCAACTATGGCTTGGGAGCGATACTGACCCAAAACTCAGAGGAGGGTGAACGGGTCATATCGTACGCAAGCAGAACTTTAAATTGTGCGGAGCGCAACTACTCTGCGACCGAAAAAGAGTGCCTTGCAATAATCCGGGGCATAAGGAAGCTGCGACCTTACTTGGAAGGATACCACTTCACCGTCATCACGGACCATATGGCATTGAAGTGGCTCAATTCCATCGAGAGCCCCTCAGGCAGGCTTGCGAGATGGGCACTGGAGCTGCAACAATTCGACTTTGATGTCAAGTACAGGAAGGGGAACCTGAACGTTGTTGCAGACGCGCTATCTCGACAGCCCCTGAAAGATACGTGCCGCAGGATAGCAACGGTGGAAGACAGAGGACGTGACAGCCTGGAAATTGTGTGTGCCAACTGGCAAAAGGTCAAAGGTTCTGAGCGAGAACCACAACACCGCCGCCGCAGGCCATACGGGAAGCCGGAAAACAATAGCCCGAGTAGCAGCACGCTACTATTGGCCAGGTTTGTACAGAGATGTTCGAGCATATTGTGAGGAGCCATATAGCATTGACATAAGCTATAAGCGCCCCTCGCAACAATTGCCACATATGTTATGGGCAACCCTCCAAACGATTTGCAGCAGACGACATTGGATCTTGCGCCGCGTCAGCAGATTTCGTCAACGACGAAAACAACTGCAACCAGGTATTCAACGACGAGAACACCTGCAGCCAGCGAGCAGCACATTATGTAAGAAGACCACAGTGGGCCAACAGCACACGTGGCTCCGATTTCCACCAAGAGCACACGTGCCTACCCCCAGCGGTTGGAAAACGGACACCACCACTTGGCGCTGTTGAGAGCGCAAGTGCGCCATCAGCGCATTCCACAGCGGATAGCGTGAGACCCAAGTGGGCAGCGATCACAGCAGAACATGGGAGAGGCAACCACAGCACACGCGGCTCCGATGTCCGCCAAGAGCACACGTGCCTACCCCAGCAGCTGGAAAATGGACACCACCACTTGGTGCTGCTGAGAGCGCAAGTGCGCCATCAGCGCATTCCACATCGGATAGCGTGAGACCCCAGTGAGCCGCGGTCGCGAAATAGGTGGTCGCTGCTCGAATTCCAACCAATTGCAGCGATCACAGCAGACCATGGGAGAGCGGAACGACAAATCGGGCAGAAGCAACCGCTGCTCGAATTTCATCGATTGCAGCGACACCAGTGGGCTGCAACCTTGAAGCAGGTGACCGCTGCCTTACTCCCAACAAGTGCAGCGTCGGCGGGAAAACGTGGGAAGTGCAGCGTCGGCGGGAAAACTTGGGAAGTACAGCGTCAGCAGAAAAGCGTGAGAAACGCCCCAAAAAGACGGACCACCGACGAGATCTGACCTATAAAAGAGGGCGTCGCAGACCACCAAGGGCAGAGTGACAATCCGTGAAAAACAGTGCAAGTCTAGTGGATCGTAACAGGACGATCCACTAGCAAGGAGCTTCGAGGGAGCAGTGCAAGTCGACAAGCAGAGGCAACACGTCGACCGGTGGTTCGTAACAGGACGATCCACCAGCAAGGAGCTTCGAAGGAGTCAGTCAGAGGCAGGCAGTCTGAGACTCACCGCAGTCAGTGCGAAAGCTAGGAGCGAAGCCAGACAGAGAAGGTCTGATCGCCACAACCGCTCACGCTAGGTTCAAGTGCCTAAGTTATGAGCTGTCAGTATTGATTATATTTACATTTTTAACAATGCATGGGGCAGCTATCAGCTTCTCTCATGTTCATACTTGCATCTTTTAGTCTAATAATTTTGTATATAAGCCACGCATTTTATTCAATATACTCAGTGTTCTTCATAGACTCAATCCCGTCAGACGTCTTTAATCCATTTCTACCATCGCACTCTATATGCGCACCGAAGGACCTCACTCTCCGCAGTCCAACTAGTTCAAGTGCTAGTTGCGACGACTTTTTGTAGTCAATTTATGTACTGAATACTTCCCTTAAAAAACATACAAACAAGGACGACGCATCATCAGGGAACATCGAGTCCTTCGACGCCGGCAAGCCCAAAATCAACAAGGACACCGAGTTCCTTAAATAGTTAAAGCAGTGATCCTTGCCACGTTTAAGTCGTGCCACTGGGTGAGGCCTGCACAGTTACAAGGTGAACGCGCACGAATTCAGCTGCGTTCAGACGGCATACGCACGAATCCTTTAGCTTAAAGGAGTGTCGTATGATAAACGATCGAGCAAGCGAAGTCACAAATCTTGTAACTGGTGCACGGGTGCCTAGAACCTGCTTTTCCGAACAGTATCACTTGCCGAAAACCAACGAAGGCCTCAGTGAAGTGTCACCATTCAAACGTTCAGTACAATTACTAATGTATTCAATTCAAACGAAATAAACCAATATAATTAATTTAATATATATCAAACAATTGTGTTATCAGTTATCACTTCGCGACCAAATTCATAAATTTGTTGCACGAACCCACAGCTCGACTGAGCGTTAGCCCGGCAGAGAAATAAGGTTCGTTACAACTGGCGCCCAACACTGGTGGTTGTGATAATTTGATACATAATTAAATATATTAAACGAAACAATATGGTTCGCGCGTGGGTGTACAACCTCAAAAAAGAGGAAGTGGTAAAATATGGAGACGAGTTCCAAGTGGAAGTGAGTGGCACTCTGGACGTTATGCGTCGACAGTTCGGAGAGTGGGTGGATACCCAAGAATCCAAACCTCCATACGCCACGCGGATTGCGGAATTGGCGGCTATCCACAGCAGAGCGTCACCGGCGAGGGAAAGCGTGCAGGCTGCGGACACAAAAAAGGCGACAAACGCTGATGTCGTCCATCTAAGTGTACCGATAACCAGCACAGCGGCACGTGCCCGAGTCGCATACCAGCCAGCAGTGGAAACACCGGTACCACAGCCTTCCAGGAGGGTATCTGTACGCGAACACACGGCGACGACCATGGCCCAAGAATACCCAAGGGTAGCGAAGCAAGTTCGGGAGTGGAACTTTCGCTTCGACGGCACAACGGAGCCGCTCGAATTCTTAGAGCAGGTCGAGTGGTCAGCGGACACCTACGGGCTCAACCTGGATCTGGTTCCCAGAGCCATGCCCGAACTCCTACAGGTAATGGCTCTGAAGTGGTACATAGCCAATAACCAGCACTGGACGAGCTGGGAAACGTTCATTCAGAGTTTCCAAAGGTATTTCCTCCCAAGGGACTACTTCGAAAACTTGAAGGACGAAGTCAACCGCAGACGTCAGGCTATGAACGAGCCATTCAAGGCATACATGGTGGGTATGCAGACGCTCATGCGGCCGCTGCAGTATGCGGCGGACAAGCAGCTACAGAAAATTTACAATAACAGCCTACCAGACCTGCGAGCGTACGCACGGCCAGATCAATTCAGCGATCTGGAGGAATTGATGTATTTGGCCGTCGTATTTGAGGAACTCGAGGTTGATAGGGAAAAACTGAGACTGGAAAGCCACATGGAACAGCCGAGGTACAACGCTCCGCAGCAGCGACAAGTACACTCCCACCAGAGACACATGGAACAGGCGAGGTACAACGCCCCGCAGCAAAGGCAAGTACAACTTCCACCTCAGAGATTCAGGGAGCCACCACGACGACAGATAAAGGCCCCACAAACGAGTCGCTACCGCCATATAGAACCGGCACCGCGGCAAGACGGCTCACGGCTTATGCGGCTAGCGGACAGTGGCCAGACACTGAGAGCTGAAGCCGATGCGAGACCCAGGCCAGCCCCGAGGACGAGACGCGACAACGCTCAAACGCACATACACAATCCTGCAATGGCCTGCAGACTCTGCGGCCAGGAAGGACATCTAGCGATAGAGTGCACGAACGCTACGCTGGATTATTGTTGGGTGTGCGGACGTGTTGGAGTTCGCACGCCAGTGTGTTGTCGGTCGGGAAACGGACAAAGGCGTCCGCCACTGAGGGGCGAGCGGGAGCCGAACAGGACAGCCCCAAGGCGCTAATTGGCAGCCTACAGGACGAGGGAGCGCAGCTGACAGCGACCGTGGAAATCGGCAACTGTCAGTACAAGGCTACGATAGACACAGGTGCCACGAGTAGTTTCGTTAGCGAGGAACTAGCTTGTGAACTTGTCAACGTAGGCCGAAGATGCGCAACCGACCGGCGAGTCCGCATGGCAGATGGCCGAAACAGCGGAGTCCAAGAACAAGTCGAGGTGAACATCAGGCCATCGGACATCGCACTGCTAATACTCCCAGGAGTAATAGATGACTTGGTTCTTGGATGGGATTTTCTGTCTGGCATGGGCACGTTTTTGGAGTGCGACGGACTGAAGATCAAGATACCCAAAGACGGACCAAGAGAGAACCAGGAGGAGAGGCTGTACGTGGCAAAGACGGCCATACCACCAGCTGATCCAGACGCAGAAATCGCCGAGTTTCTGCAACAAGAAGTAGCCGCGTTCGAGGCCATTGAGGGAACATCGCCCATAGCGGAGCATCGAATTATCATGAGTGACGATCGTCCAATAAAGCAGCGATACTTCCCGAAGAATCCCAAGATGCAGGCCGAAATCAACGAGCAAGTTGACGAACTGCTGGCCAAGGGATGCATCGAACCTTCGAAAAGCCCACACAGCGCTCCAATCGTGATGGTGAAGAAGAAGACGGGTAAGTGGCGCCTGTGCGTAGACTTCAGGCAATTGAATACCAATTCGATAAAAGATGCATACCCGCTGCCAAGAGTCCACCATATCCTGGACCAGTTGAGAGAGGCGAGATACATCTCGAGCCTAGACCTCAAAAACGGCTACTGGCAGATCCCGATGGAAAGAGGGAGCCGAGGGAAGACGGCATTCACATTTCCGGGAAAAGGACTGTTTCACTGGAAAGTTATGCCATTCGGGCTCCATTCGGCACCGGCTACGTTCCAGAGAGCCCTGGATCGCGTGATCGGCCCCGAGATGATGCCACATGCATTCGCATATTTAGATGACATCATCGTGATCGGGAAGACACGCGAGGAACACATGGACAACCTGAGGGAAGTGTTCCGACGGCTGAGGGCAGCAAACCTCAAAATAAACGTGGAGAAGTGCGACTTCTTCAAGAAGGAGCTGAAATATCTGGGTCATCAGGTCACGGAAGATGGAATCCGCACCGACCCAGAGAAGGTAGCTGCCATCGTCGAACTGAAACCGCCTGGAAACGTAAAAGAGCTTCGGCAATACTTGGGAGTGGCATCGTGGTACAGGCGTTTTGTGCCAGATTTCGCCACAACAGTGCACCCATTGAACGCGCTGCTCAAAAAAGGAACCAAATGGGAATGGACCGAAGAACGGCAGGAAGCCTTCGAGACGGTGAAGGCGAAGCTAACACAATCCCCTGTGTTAGCATGCCCAGATTTCTCAAGGCCATTTTGCTTGCAGATGGATGCTAGCAACTATGGCTTGGGAGCGATACTGACCCAAAACTCAGAGGAGGGTGAACGGGTCATATCGTACGCAAGCAGAACTTTAAATTGTGCGGAGCGCAACTACTCTGCGACCGAAAAAGAGTGCCTTGCAATAATCCGGAGCATAAGGAAGCTGCGACCTTACTTGGAAGGATACCACTTCACCGTCATCACGGACCATATGGCATTGAAGTGGCTCAATTCCATCGAGAGCCCCTCAGGCAGGCTTGCGAGATGGGCACTGGAGCTGCAACAATTCGACTTTGATGTCAAGTACAGGAAGGGGAACCTGAACGTTGTTGCAGACGCGCTATCTCGACAGCCCCTGAAAGATACGTGCCGCAGGATAGCAACGGTGGAAGACAGAGGACGTGACAGCCTGGAAATTGTGTGTGCCAACTGGCAAAAGGTCAAAGGTTCTGAGCGAGAACCACAACACCGCCGCCGCAGGCCATACGGGAAGCCTCTGGCCAGGTTTGTACAGAGATGTTCGAGCATATTGTGAGGAGCCATATAGCATTGACATAAGCTATATGCGCCCCTCGCAACAATTGCCACATATGTTATGGGCAACCCTCCAAACGATTTGCAGCAGACGACATTGGATCTTGCGCCGCGTCAGCAGATTTCGTCAACGACGAAAACAACTGCAACCAGGTATTCAACGACGAGAACACCTGCAGCCAGCGAGCAGCACATTATGTAAGAAGACCACAGTGGGCCAACAGCACACGTGGCTCCGATTTCCACCAAGAGCACACGTGCCTACCCCCAGCGGTTGGAAAACGGACACCACCACTTGGCGCTGTTGAGAGCGCAAGTGCGCCATCAGCGCATTCCACAGCGGATAGCGTGAGACCCAAGTGGGCAGCGATCACAGCAGAACATGGGAGAGGCAACCACAGCACACGCGGCTCCGATGTCCGCCAAGAGCACACGTGCCTACCCCAGCAGCTGGAAAATGGACACCACCACTTGGCGCTGCTGAGAGCGCAAGTGCGCCATCAGCGCATTCCACATCGGATAGCGTGAGACCCCAGTGAGCCGCGGTCGCGAAATAGGTGGTCGCTGCTCGAATTCCAACCAATTGCAGCGATCACAGCAGACCATGGGAGAGCGGAACGACAAATCGGGCAGAAGCAACCGCTGCTCGAATTTCATCGATTGCAGCGACACCAGTGGGCTGCAACCTTGAAGCAGGTGACCGCTGCCTTACTCCCAACAAGTGCAGCGTCGGCGGGAAAACGTGGGAAGTGCAGCGTCGGCGGGAAAACGTGGGAAGTACAGCGTCAGCAGAAAAGCGTGAGAAACGCCCCAAAAAGACGGACCACCGACGAGATCTGACCTATAAAAGAGGGCGTCGCAGACCACCAAGGGCAGAGTGACAATCCGTGAAAAACAGTGCAAGTCTAGTGGACTAACAGTGGATCGTAACAGGATCGTAACAGGACGATCCACTAGCAAGGAGCTTCGAGGGAGCAGTGCAAGTCGACAAGCAGAGGCAACACGTCGACCGGTGGTTCGTAACAGGACGATCCACCAGCAAGGAGCTTCGAAGGAGTCAGTCAGAGGCAGGCAGTCTGAGACTCACCGCAGTCAGTGCGAAAGCTAGGAGCGAAGCCAGACAGAGAAGGTCTGATCGCCACCTAACTGGTACATGGGACGCATGGATATCAAAACGATATCCATAGGGCAGTTACCATAATAACCTAATAATAATTAAAATAAATAAAACCTTTAGTTAATATATAAAGGATACGTGGTATTAATTATCGCAGCGCAATCAAATATAAATTTGTTGCTCGAACCCATAGCTCGGCTGAGTTTTAGCCCAGCTAAAACTGGACGAACTGAAAAGGACCATGCCTGAACTACTGCAGGGAATCGCACTGAAATGGTATGTAGCCAATAATCAGCACTGGACGAGATGGATAACATTTGTCCAGAGTTTTCAAGAGTACTTCTTGCCAAGAGATTACTTCGAAAACTTAAAAGACGAAGTCACCCGAAGACGTCAGGCTATGGATGAGCCATTTAAGGTGTACATGGTGGAGATGCAGACGCTAATGCGGCCACTACAGTATTCGGCGGAGGAGCAACTGCACAAAATCTACAGCAACAGCCTTCCAGACCTACGAGCGTACGCCAGGCCAGGTCAATTCAACAACTTGGCAGAATTGATGCATTTGGCAGCCGCGTTCGAAGAACTCGAGGCCGACAGAGAGAAGTTGAGACAGCAGAGCCGCGTGGAACACCCGAGTTACAACACTCCACAGCGAAGGCAAGTAGAGCCTCAACAGAGCCACATGGATCCACCACAGAGACGTCGCTACCACCATATAGAGCCCGCTCCAAGGCAAAACTGGCCACGGCTTATGCGGATAGAGGATAGTGGACGGACACACAGCAAAGCGTACCACGAGAGAGTCGAAACCGACACGAGACTCAGACCAGCCCCGAAGACGAGACGCGACAACAGACAAACGCATATAAATAATCCAGCGATGGCTTGCAGATATTGTGGCCAGAACGGACACCGTGCGATAGAGTGCACAAATCCTATGCTGGACTATTGTTGGATATGTGGACGAATCGGAGTTCGCACGTCAGTATGTTGTCCGTCGGGAAAAGGTCACCGACGTCCGCCACCGAAGCGCGAGCGGGAGCCGAACAAGGGCAACCCCAAGACGCTAATAGGCAACCTGCAGGACGAGGGAGCGCAGCTGACAGCGGCCGTAGAGATCCACAACTGCCAGCACAAGGCTACGATCGATACAGGGGCCACGAGTAGTTTCATTAGCGAGAAGCTAGCTCGTAGACTGTTCGACGTAGGCCGACGATGCGCAACCAAACGGCGAGTCCGCATGGCAGATGGCCGAAACTGCAGAGTCCGAGAACAAGTCGAGGTGAATATCAGGTTTGGAAGGAGTAGTATGGATATTACTCTACTGATACTCCCAGGAGTTATCGATAGCTTAGTTCTCGGATGGGATTTTCTGTCTGGGATGGGAACGGTTTTGGAGTGCGCAGGCCTGAGGATAAATATACCGGGAAAAAGAATTCGAGAGCGTCAGGAAGAGAGACTGTACATAGCAAAGACAGTCAAACCAGCAGTAAGTGTTGCAGATGCCAAATCTCGACAACCCCGGAAGGAGACATGCCGGAGAATCTCAATTGTGAGAGACACGATGGACCAAGCAAATAAAAACTGCCACTGGATCCAAAAGATGCGAACGGCAATAACGCGAAATCCGAGGAAGTTTCCGGATTACATGGACAAGTCTGGAAAACTGTACAGACACATACCTCATAGAACTGGAACCGAGGATGTAGCAGCCTGGAAATTGTGTGTGCCAACCGTCAAGAGGACACAAATTTTAGATGAGAACCACAAAACCGCCGCCGCAGGACATACGGGGAGCAGAAAAACAATAGCCCGAGTAGCAGCGCGTTACTACTGGCCAGGCTTATATAGAGACGTAGTACAGCGTCAGCAGAAAAGCGTGAGAAACGCCCCAAAAAGACGGACCACCGACGAGATCTGACCTATAAAAGAGGGCGTCGCAGACCACCAAGGGCAGAGTGACAATCCGTGAAAAACAGTGCAAGTCTAGTGGACTAACAGTGGATCGTAACAGGATCGTAACAGGACGATCCACTAGCAAGGAGCTTCGAGGGAGCAGTGCAAGTCGACAAGCAGAGGCAACACGTCGACCGGTGGTTCGTAACAGGACGATCCACCAGCAAGGAGCTTCGAAGGAGTCAGTCAGAGGCAGGCAGTCTGAGACTCACCGCAGTCAGTGCGAAAGCTAGGAGCGAAGCCAGACAGAGAAGGTCTGATCGCCACCTAACTGGTACATGGGACGCATGGATATCAAAACGATATCCATAGGGCAGTTACCATAATAACCTAATAATAATTAAAATAAATAAAACCTTCAGTTAATATATAAAGGATACGTGGTATTAATTATCGCAGCGCAATCAAATATAAATTTGTTGCTCGAACCCATAGCTCGGCTGAGTTTTAGCCCAGCTAAAACTGGACGAACTGAAAAGGACCATGCCTGAACTACTGCAGGGAATCGCACTGAAATGGTATGTAGCCAATAATCAGCACTGGACGAGATGGATAACATTTGTCCAGAGTTTTCAAGAGTACTTCTTGCCAAGAGATTACTTCGAAAACTTAAAAGACGAAGTCACCCGAAGACGTCAGGCTATGGATGAGCCATTTAAGGTGTACATGGTGGAGATGCAGACGCTAATGCGGCCACTACAGTATTCGGCGGAGGAGCAACTGCACAAAATCTACAGCAACAGCCTTCCAGACCTACGAGCGTACGCCAGGCCAGGTCAATTCAACAACTTGGCAGAATTGATGCATTTGGCAGCCGCGTTCGAAGAACTCGAGGCCGACAGAGAGAAGTTGAGACAGCAGAGCCGCGTGGAACACCCGAGTTACAACACTCCACAGCGAAGGCAAGTAGAGCCTCAACAGAGCCACATGGATCCACCACAGAGACGTCGCTACCACCATATAGAGCCCGCTCCAAGGCAAAACTGGCCACGGCTTATGCGGATAGAGGATAGTGGACGGACACACAGCAAAGCGTACCACGAGAGAGTCGAAACCGACACGAGACTCAGACCAGCCCCGAAGACGAGACGCGACAACAGACAAACGCATATAAATAATCCAGCGATGGCTTGCAGATATTGTGGCCAGAACGGACACCGTGCGATAGAGTGCACAAATCCTATGCTGGACTATTGTTGGATATGTGGACGAATCGGAGTTCGCACGTCAGTATGTTGTCCGTCGGGAAAAGGTCACCGACGTCCGCCACCGAAGCGCGAGCGGGAGCCGAACAAGGGCAACCCCAAGACGCTAATAGGCAACCTGCAGGACGAGGGAGCGCAGCTGACAGCGGCCGTAGAGATCCACAACTGCCAGCACAAGGCTACGATCGATACAGGGGCCACGAGTAGTTTCATTAGCGAGAAGCTAGCTCGTAGACTGTTCGACGTAGGCCGACGATGCGCAACCAAACGGCGAGTCCGCATGGCAGATGGCCGAAACTGCAGAGTCCGAGAACAAGTCGAGGTGAATATCAGGTTTGGAAGGAGTAGTATGGATATTACTCTACTGATACTCCCAGGAGTTATCGATAGCTTAGTTCTCGGATGGGATTTTCTGTCTGGGATGGGAACGGTTTTGGAGTGCGCAGGCCTGAGGATAAATATACCGGGAAAAAGAATTCGAGAGCGTCAGGAAGAGAGACTGTACATAGCAAAGACAGTCAAACCAGCAGTAAGTGTTGCAGATGCCAAATCTCGACAACCCCGGAAGGAGACATGCCGGAGAATCTCAATTGTGAGAGACACGATGGACCAAGCAAATAAAAACTGCCACTGGATCCAAAAGATGCGAACGGCAATAACGCGAAATCCGAGGAAGTTTCCGGATTACATGGACAAGTCTGGAAAACTGTACAGACACATACCTCATAGAACTGGAACCGAGGATGTAGCAGCCTGGAAATTGTGTGTGCCAACCGTCAAGAGGACACAAATTTTAGATGAGAACCACAAAACCGCCGCCGCAGGACATACGGGGAGCAGAAAAACAATAGCCCGAGTAGCAGCGCGTTACTACTGGCCAGGCTTATATAGAGACGTAGTACAGCGTCAGCAGAAAAGCGTGAGAAACGCCCCAAAAAGACGGACCACCGACGAGATCTGACCTATAAAAGAGGGCGTCGCAGACCACCAAGGGCAGAGTGACAATCCGTGAAAAACAGTGCAAGTCTAGTGGACTAACAGTGGATCGTAACAGGATCGTAACAGGACGATCCACTAGCAAGGAGCTTCGAGGGAGCAGTGCAAGTCGACAAGCAGAGGCAACACGTCGACCGGTGGTTCGTAACAGGACGATCCACCAGCAAGGAGCTTCGAAGGAGTCAGTCAGAGGCAGGCAGTCTGAGACTCACCGCAGTCAGTGCGAAAGCTAGGAGCGAAGCCAGACAGAGAAGGTCTGATCGCCACCTAACTGGTACATGGGACGCATGGATATCAAAACGATATCCATAGGGCAGTTACCATAATAACCTAATAATAATTAAAATAAATAAAACCTTTAGTTAATATATAAAGGATACGTGGTATTAATTATCGCAGCGCAATCAAATATAAATTTGTTGCTCGAACCCATAGCTCGGCTGAGTTTTAGCCCAGCTAAAACTGGACGAACTGAAAAGGACCATGCCTGAACTACTGCAGGGAATCGCACTGAAATGGTATGTAGCCAATAATCAGCACTGGACGAGATGGATAACATTTGTCCAGAGTTTTCAAGAGTACTTCTTGCCAAGAGATTACTTCGAAAACTTAAAAGACGAAGTCACCCGAAGACGTCAGGCTATGGATGAGCCATTTAAGGTGTACATGGTGGAGATGCAGACGCTAATGCGGCCACTACAGTATTCGGCGGAGGAGCAACTGCACAAAATCTACAGCAACAGCCTTCCAGACCTACGAGCGTACGCCAGGCCAGGTCAATTTAACAACTTGGCAGAATTGATGCATTTGGCAGCCGCGTTCGAAGAACTCGAGGCCGACAGAGAGAAGTTGAGACAGCAGAGCCGCGTGGAACACCCGAGTTACAACACTCCACAGCGAAGGCAAGTAGAGCCTCAACAGAGCCACATGGATCCACCACAGAGACGTCGCTACCACCATATAGAGCCCGCTCCAAGGCAAAACTGGCCACGGCTTATGCGGATAGAGGATAGTGGACGGACACACAGCAAAGCGTACCACGAGAGAGTCGAAACCGACACGAGACTCAGACCAGCCCCGAAGACGAGACGCGACAACAGACAAACGCATATAAATAATCCAGCGATGGCTTGCAGATATTGTGGCCAGAACGGACACCGTGCGATAGAGTGCACAAATCCTATGCTGGACTATTGTTGGATATGTGGACGAATCGGAGTTCGCACGTCAGTATGTTGTCCGTCGGGAAAAGGTCACCGACGTCCGCCACCGAAGCGCGAGCGGGAGCCGAACAAGGGCAACCCCAAGACGCTAATAGGCAACCTGCAGGACGAGGGAGCGCAGCTGACAGCGGCCGTAGAGATCCACAACTACCAGCACAAGGCTACGATCGATACAGGGGCCACGAGTAGTTTCATTAGCGAGAAGCTAGCTCGTAGACTGTTCGACGTAGGCCGACGATGCGCAACCAAACGGCGAGTCCGCATGGCAGATGGCCGAAACTGCAGAGTCCGAGAACAAGTCGAGGTGAATATCAGGTTTGGAAGGAGTAGTATGGATATTACTCTACTGATACTCCCAGGAGTTATCGATAGCTTAGTTCTCGGATGGGATTTTCTGTCTGGGATGGGAACGGTTTTGGAGTGCGCAGGCCTGAGGATAAATATACCGGGAAAAAGAATTCGAGAGCGTCAGGAAGAGAGACTGTACATAGCAAAGACAGTCAAACCAGCAGTAAGTGTTGCAGATGCCAAATCTCGACAACCCCGGAAGGAGACATGCCGGAGAATCTCAATTGTGAGAGACACGATGGACCAAGCAAATAAAAACTGCCACTGGATCCAAAAGATGCGAACGGCAATAACGAGAAATCCGAGGAAGTTTCCGGATTACATGGACAAGTCTGGAAAACTGTACAGACACATACCTCATAGAACTGGAACCGAGGATGTAGCAGCCTGGAAATTGTGTGTGCCAACCGTCAAGAGGACACAAATTTTAGATGAGAACCACAAAACCGCCGCCGCAGGACATACGGGGAGCAGAAAAACAATAGCCCGAGTAGCAGCGCGTTACTACTGGCCAGGCTTATATAGAGACGTAAGAGTATATGTCCAACAATGCGAAGAATGTAAGCAATATAAGGCAAGTCAATTGGCCGCGGTCGAGGCTTCTCAGGACCAAGCAAGGCACCATAACCTTCGTCGCAGGCGAAGGAGCGCCAAAATCGGAGACAGAGTGTGGGTGAAGTTACACCACCTATCAAATGCAGCAGAGGGGTTCGAAGCCAAGTTAGCAGCGAGATACGGAGGACCGTACCAAATCATGGATTTCACGTTCTGGTGATCTGCAAGCTAAGGAGCTGGGCAGACAAGCGGATAAAGATGGCACATATGAGCGATTTGAAGTCACACAACAAGGAGACGGGTGAGGCCCCAAGTCCCCAAAATTAAAAAGGAAAAATAAGTGCGACTCCAAAAACAGGAATTGGACGCACATTTAAACACATAAAAAAAAAAATATAATATAATAATAAAATCAACGCCCAACAGGAAAGGGTAAGAATAAAAAAAGAAAGTAAGGGTATACAAAGGTTGTATACACCTATATATAAAAATTAATTATAATAATAGTTCAGAGAGAACACGCCACTCCAATTGCAATTGCGCAACACGTAGTGCAGAAAGAGTAGGACCATGACCTACCTCTATGTTCATTAGGAAGAAATGCAACGACCGCCGAAAACGTCATGCTTACAGCAGACGTAAACAAAAAATTTATAGCTAAGAAGTGGAAGGCTTCCACTTTCCGAAGAAAGGGGGGAGTGTGAGGAGCCACATAGCATTGACATAAGCTATATGCGCCCCTCGCAACAATTGCCACATATGTTATGGGCAACCCTCCAAACGATTTGCAGCAGACGACATTGGATCTTGCGCCGCGTCAGCAGATTTCGTCACCGACGAAAACAACTGCAACCAGGTATTCAACGACGAGAACACCTGCAGCCAGCGATCGTAACAGGACGATCCACTAGCAAGGAGCTTCGAGGGAGCAGTGCAAGTCGACAAGCAGAGGCAACACGTCGACCGGTGGTTCGTAACAGGACCAGCAAGGAGCTTCGAAGGAGTCAGTCAGAGGCAGGCAGTCTGAAACTCACCGCAGTCAGTGTGAAAGCTAGGAGCGAAGCCAGACAGAGAAGGTCTGATCGCCACCTAACTGGTACATGGGACGCATGGATATCAAAACGATATCCATAGGGCAGTTACCATAATAACCTAATAATAATTAAAATAAATAAAACCTTTAGTTAATATATAAAGGATACGTGGTATTAATTATCGCAGCGCAATCAAATATAAATTTGTTGCTCGAACCCATAGCTCGGCTGAGTTTTAGCCCAGCTAAAACTGGACGAACTGAAAAGGTTCGTTACATATATATGCGAAATATGCCAACAATATGCCAGGTTCGTGCAAACACTAGGATGGGCTTTGTTTGTTGCTGGCTGTGTGATAACGTATCACACGAAAAATGTGCTGGCCTAAACGGCCGTATTATTGACCTGATTGAGTCTAAATCAGGTCTAAAGTGGACGTGTGACAAGTGTAGGGATGTTGAGAAGGACATGATGGGATTTATTAGGCAGACCAAAAATGGCTTTGGAGATCTCTTCGGTAGGTTTAAAAAACTTTTCGAAGGGTTCTCTGCTATGGAAAATGATTTCAAAGGTTTGAAACTTTTGAATGATTCTCCGAAGCGTAAAAAGGCAAATTTTAGGCTGTCTGTTGGCCCAAATGAACTTCCTGTCCCTGCACAATTGCCCACAAAGTCCGTGCCTAACTTAGAATTGATCAATCTGTCTTCCCCATCTGTTCAAATACATGATAGAAGCGAAGTTAACAACACTATGCCCATGGATGTTGTTGATTCTCTCCCCGAAATTGTGGTTGATTCAGTGAGTGTTGACACCGTTGATGCTATTCAACATTCAGGTGCTAACACATCACTGGAATCAAGTGGTCGTTTAACCAAAGCAATAGCTCCACCAGATGCTGTTGTAATGATTCCTAACGTGACCTTAATAGGTGTTCCACGAAAAAAACAAATATTTGTTTCCCGGCTTTCCCCTGACACCACATCTGAGGATGTCAAGGCTTTTATCCGAGCCAAAATTAAAGCTGATGTTACTGTGGAAAAATTCCAATTCTCGTATATTCGGGAGATATCTTCGTTTAAAATAAATGTTCCGGCAGAACACTTTAGCACCATCTGTGGTAAAAAATTCTGGCCGGCCCATGTAATTGTAAAAGAATTTACAAAAAATAATAATCGGTCCCCGATTGCTGTACTGCCTTCTACTGCTAGTGTAACCAAACCTCTTGCTGTATCTGGTAGTTCAAAAAACTAACTCTCTCACTGGGCTATCAAAATGCAAGAGGTATCTGTAGTAAGCTTTCAAATCTTTACCTAAATAGTTTTTCCTTTCTTTTTAATGTCGTGGCCTTTACTGAAACATGGTTAAGGCCTGACATTTTAGATTCAGAAATCCTTTCTAGTGGATTCTCTATCTATAGAAATGATCGGACTCCCCGGCGTGGTGGGGGTGTACTTATTGCTATCAACGTAGATTTATCTTCGGAGATAGTAATGACAGATGTTTCTATGGATATAGAGTTTATTGCTGTTAAATTACATATAAATGGTATTGGTATTTTTATAACCTGTTCCTACATTCCTCCTTCTTCAGATAGTTCTTTGTATTCTTCCCACTTAGCTGCTATTCTTTCGGTTTATTCTCAGCTTTCTGATCGTGATTTTCTGGTAGTACTTGGTGATTTTAATCTCACTGGTACTACATGGACGCCTAGTCCTGACTCGAGTGTTTTGTCAACCACGACTCAGAGTGAGTTTTTGGAGGGCTTATTTGGGATTTCATTGTGTCAAATCAATGCTATCCCGAATTCGTTAAATAAGATGCTTGATCTGATTTTTGTCACGGATTCCTCCTTCTTTTCTGTCTCCCGTTCTGAACCCATATCCTATCCCGAAGATCCATATCACCCAACGTTGGAGGTGTTGTTTGAATTGCCTACTACGGTACCTAGTCAGGATAACAAGCTTTCAGGGCGAGTTCGTCAATTTCGGAAAACCGACTTTGCTATGTTAAATCGTCTCTTATCGCAGACTGACTGGTCCCGGCTTTATAATTGTGTTGACATGGATGTTGCAATCGGGGTCTTTTATAATACGTTGGACGATTTATTTGACTTGTGTGTTCCTGTTCGTGAGCCATGTAGGTCTACCAAACCTTTGTGGTTTACGCGGGAGTTGATCAGGTTAAAGAATAATAAGTCAAGAATGTATAAGAAATTCAGGGAAACTGGCTCTTCCTTGGATTACTCTCGTTACTTGATTGCACGATCCAGGTTCTCCACTATGAATAACAAATGTTATAAGGATTACCTAAGAAGCTGTAGTCTACAGTTTCAGCGGGATCCTAAACGTTTTTATGATTTTGTTAATGCTAAGAGAGGCTCAACAACACTTCCTTCTACCGTATTTTTTGAAAACAAGACTGCAGACTCAGATCTGGCCATTGCCGATTTATTTGCCGAATTTTTTCAAACTACATATAGTTCCCATAATCATCAATTGGTCTTGCCATATCCTTACCTGGTTAGTGGCTCTAATTGCATTTTTGGTCCTGTGATAACGGAGAAATCTTTGCTTAATGAACTAAATGTCATTAAGCCGGTATGTTTACCGGGACCCGATGGTGTACCTGGCTGTGTGCTTAGGTACTGCGCTGACGGTCTTTTAAAGCCTTTGCTTAGACTTTTTGAATTATCTGTGGAGTTATGCTCTTTTCCAGACATTTGGAAAGAATCATTTATTATTCCTCTCCTAAAAAAAGGAAACAAATCTAATGTTCAAAATTATAGAGGTATATCTAAGCTGTCTGCTGTTCCAAAGATTTTTGAGAAATTGGTAACTTCTCAACTACAACATCTTTGCAGATCCATTATTTCTCCCTGCCAGCACGGGTTTATGAAATATAGGTCTACCACAACTAACCTATTAGAATTCACTTCTCTTGTTATTAAGGGTTTTCAAACCAAGATGCAAACGGAGGTTATTTACACTGACTTTAGTAAGGCGTTTGATTCCGTTAATCATGCATTGCTTATTCACAAACTTAATCTTCTGGGATTCCCAAATAACTTAATTTGTTGGATCTCAAACTACTTAACGCGTAGGACACAGAAAGTTTACTTTAGAGGTTCTATCTCAAAGTCTGTTCGGGTTACTTCCGGAGTACCACAAGGAAGTCACCTTGGCCCATTGCTTTTCACTTTATTCATAAATGATCTTCCGGCCGTTATAAGTCATTCTCGGGTACTAATGTATGCCGATGATGTAAAACTGTGTCTGTCGTCTACGGACTCTTTTGCAGGACAGAGGCTTCAGGCTGACTTGGATAGTTTTGAAGCCTGGTGTTGTGTAAATTTTTTAAATCTAAATTGTGAAAAATGCAAATTTATGTCCTTCTATAGGCGATTGCCCTATTTAAATTCATATTTTCTTCATGGCAAGCCATTAAAACGCATTGAATGTGTTGATGATTTGGGAATACTTTTAGATCCCAAGCTTAAGTTCGACAAGCATGTTTCTTCCTCTGTTAATCGAGCATTTGGGGTTTTGGGTTTCATTAAGCGCTGGTCTAAGGAATTTGACGATCCCTACATTACTAAAACTCTTTATATTTCACTTGTGCGTCCTATTCTGGAATATGGATCATGTATATGGTCACCCAATTACAAGGTTCATCAGGATAGAATAGAATCCGTACAAAAACAATTTCTGTTATTTGCCCTTAGGGGTTTTCATTGGAATACTAATATTAGCTTACCCTCTTACCATAGTAGACTTTTGTTAATAAATCTTCCTTCTCTTTCTGATCGTAGAACAATGCTTGGTGTTATTTTTTTACACAAGCTTATAAACGGTGAGATTGATTCTTCGGAGTTAATCAGCCAACTAAATTTTACAGTCCCGATCAGAAATACAAGGAATTTTCTACCTCTTGCTCTTAAAACATGTAGTTCCAATTTTGCTGTTCATAACCCATTTAGAATTTTGTGTACTAATTATAATACGCTTTTTCCGGTAATATGTAGTACTTCGTCCATTTATTCTATTAAAACAGTTGTCTTGTCCTATCTTTCTTTCAATTCGCGATCTTCGTAACCGCGCGTTATGCGGCGCACCCCTCGGTCGGTTGGGTGGGAGGTGGGTTGCAGTTTTGCTTGGGTCCGTGCGTTAACAAGCCCGTGCTTGGTATCGTTGGGCCACTTGAATGTGCTGCTCGTTAGTACTTCTACGTCCAAATAAAAAAAATAAAATACAAGCCGAGTCAATTGGCCGCGGCAGGACAAATGCTGACGCAGATACCCGAAGAGCCCTGGAGCACTGTGTGTGCAGACTTTGTTGGACCATTACCAAGGTCTACACATGGAAACACGATGCTGTTGGTCTTCATAGACCGCTTCTCTAAGTGGACCGAACTGGTACCACTTAGAAGCGCTACAACAGCAACGCTGCAAAAGGCCTTCAGAGAGAGAATTCTGGCACGGTTCGGTGTACCAAAGTTGTTAATAACCGACAACGGCACACAATTCACCAGCAGGGCATTCAAAAAGTTCCTGGAGGATATGGGTGTTAAGCACCAATTTACTGTGCCATATACGCCGCAAGAAAACCCCACGGAACGAGCCAATCGCACGGTGAAAACCATGATCGCGCAGTTCGCGAGGAACAACCAGAGGAGGTGGGATGAGGCACTACCCGAGCTGGCACTGGCAGTCAACACCAGCGTTTCGAGCACCACAGGGTACAGCGCCGCCTTCATCACACAAGGACGGGAGCCGAGGCTACCAAAGGCGTTGTTCGACGAAGTGGCGATCGGTACAGGCCAAGTAGCGCAAACGCCGACCGAAAACGAAATTAGAAGCAAAGAGATTTTCGAGATCGTTCGGCGGAGCTTGGAAAAGGCGTCTCAGGACCAAGCGAGGCACTACAACCTTCGTCGCAGGCAATGGAATCCCAAAATTGGAGACAGGGTGTGGGTGAAGGTTCACCACCTGTCAAATGCGGCGGAGGGATTCGCAGCCAAACAAAATATGCAAACTAAAGAGCCCGGCGGACAAGCGAATAAGGACGGCCCATGTGAGCGACTTGAAGCCGCATAGCAAGGAGGCAGGTGGGTCCCTAAATCCCCAAAATTAAAAGGGGGGAAAATAATAAGGGGGAAATAAGTGTTTCCCCAAATTAAAAAGTGGACACGCCTAGTATAACAACAAAAGAAATATATATATATATATAATAAAACCAACGCCCAATAGGAAAGGGTAAGAATAAAAAAAAAAGAAAGGGTATACAAAGGTCGTATACACCTATATATATATAAAATAATAAAGTAAAAACGGAGAAATTAAAGTAAAACGCCCAAAGGAAAGGGTAAGAATAAAATAAAAGGAAGGGTATACAAAGGTCGTATACACCTAGACATAACAAAAATATTAATAAATAAACCAATATATATATATATATATACACATAAATAAAACAAAACATTTAGAATTACAAATTACAAATTACAAAATATAAACAATAATTGGAGCCCTCAGGCGGTCCAACCTAGGTAAACAGCCCTGAACGCGGCGAATAGTTAGCACGCCACAGCTATTGCGAAGAGTAGACAACAGCAATGGCAGCGGGAGAGGATGGCCATGACCTGCGCTTAAAGTTCATGCGCGAAGTGCAACGGCCGTCGAAAGCGTTATGCTTACCGCAGACAAGAAGGAAAGAACAAAACGGCAACAACGCTTGCGCTTCGAGAGAAGAAGTGCAACGACCGCTGTTTTGAGGACAGCGTCTTTTTCACGCTCACCTATGTTCGAACCAGCCGCTGAGCAGCTGTTTGATTTGAATTTTGTTAATTTTGCGTTATTTCTTTATTTCATATTTATACAATGTTCACTCCATATGCTTATATTATAATGTGTAGGTTTGGTTTACATGGTTTGTTGTATTTCAAATTATATGTGTATGTATTTATGTTTGTATGCTTATTTGATATATTTGTTACGCGTGTTCCGTTTTGCACATGCACAACCGACGAATGCTAATTCGAGAGTGAGCGGTGAACTTGCATGTGCAAGGTGAAGATGAAAGAATGCAAAGACAAAACCCAGGGATGGGCATGCAAATTACGTTATGAAGTTACGTTACTTATTTTATGATTATAATTAATTGGTTGTTGGCTGCTGCTGCCTCCGACAACCGCCGAAAGCACATTAACTGCTCTCCAAGCAATGAAAACGTCTGCTCGTCGCTTTGGCGTAAATTTGCAACAACACCGTGCACACGCCAAAGAGCGCACGCACAATGACCGCCGAAAGCATATTAACTGCTCTCCAAGCAATGAAAACGTCTGCTCGTCGCTTTGGCGTAAATTTGCAACAACACCGTGCACACGCCAAAGAGCGCACGCACAATGACCGCCGAAAGCATATTAACTGCTCTCCAAGCAATGAAAACGTCTGCTCGTCGCTTTGGCGTAAATTTGCAACAACACTGCTCACACGCCAAAGAGAGCAAGCGCAGCGATCACCGAAAACGTTTTGTTGACGAATCGGACAACAACAATGGTTGCACTGGGAGAGCGCAAGCGCCACGACTAGCGAAAAACGTTCGCTCACCGCGATTGACGAATCAAGCAACAACAATGGTTGCACTGGGAGAGCGCAAGCGCCGCTATTACCGAAAACGTTCGCTCACCACGATAGACAAATCAAGCAACAACAATGGTTGCACTAAGAGAGCGCAAGCGCCGCTATTACCGAAAATGTGCGCTCACCGCTGTTGACGAGTCGGGCAACAACAACGCTTACACTAGAAAGAACACCAGTGCAATGACCGCCAAAAATATTGTGCTCGGTGCGTAACAAAAGCAGATTAACGCACTAAATGTGGGGACGTGCGCAAAAGACAAAATAACAACCAACAACAATAGCACTAGTGCAGATGCATGTGTGACAAAACCATGCACCGTTGGTTAGTCACCTACACTAGTGCAGGTACACTGATACCGAGGCACAGTTGGTTAGTCACCCACACTAGGGTAAGAAACATAACCGATGGAAAGAGAGTTATGGATTAGGGACACGAGTGCCCAAACTATATAACTAAACTGCAGGCATGCGCTAAACTCATTAGCAAATTTTACAAGAATCAGCAAACATGTCGAACATCAGAAAATTCAACGCAGCCTCCACTGGCCAACGCCGGTCGGCGTCAATTGCCAGCGCTGGACCCCGCGGAGCTGGAGTCCAACGCGGAAGAGCAGCCGGCCCAGCAGCACGTATGGCCGATGGACGACGATCTCGGCGGCCACGCGAACGCGTGGTTCGCGTCGTACGCGTGCTGCGGGTGCGGCGTCTAGTGCGTGTGGTGCGTGTGCACACACCACGACGGCCGCCGTCATACTTGTATGACGACGCAGAACTGAAGCGGTGGGCACAGCCAGGTCGCGCCGACCTCGAGATGGACGTCGACGAGGAGGACCAAGATGCCCCGAGACCAGCGATGGAGGAGGATGCCCAACCGCGGCGGCAGCGGTACCCCAGTGAAATGGACGACATCGACCCCGACTGGGTGCAGAGGCTCTTCCCCGAGCTACCGCCGACCCCCGATCGGGATGAGTCCGCGGTGCGGTTCCTAGGGCTGAGGCCGCGCGCGGACTCTATCGACTCCGTCGAGGAACCACCAGCCGAGGTCGGCAACGTGGCCAACGGCAACGACGTCGAAGAAGGCAGATGGGCTCGCGACCAGGGGAGAGGCGACAGCCCCTATCTGCCATACTCGGAAACCGAGGAGGAGGAGCATGGCGAGTCATCGGGCGATGACGATGGCACCATGCTCTCCCGGTCTCATGCCGAGGAGACCATCGTCCTCTCCTCGGACACCGAGGACGATGAGCGAAACTCCGGCACCGACAGCGACTCCAGTTCCAGCTCGGCATCCCCCCCACGGAACCCGGATGAAGAGGATACAATGCCATACGTGCCGCGGGCACGGACAGAGGAAGTCATCACCATATCCTCCGACGAGGAGGAGGCGATCCCCGACGCGGAGCCACGGGCCGGTCCACCACCAGGCCCTAAACCCCAGCCACCCACAGTGTTTCGTGTGTACAAACGAACTGGACACTGGCACCACACTTACACCGTGGTGCACAGCTGGCTGGAGGATGTGCGACCGCCAACTGAGTGGCAACTGGAGGAGGAACCAGCGACCATCCAGCCCGTGCGGCAACCAGTGCCAACGCCAGTTACTCGGCGACCAGTAACACCACCACCCCCGCCGCCGGTATACCCGCGGCCAGAAACGCCACCACCCCCACCGCCGGTGCACCTCTGGCCAGCCTTCCACCGCCAAGCGTCATGGCCGGCGACGACACCCCGGCCCCCAAGACCGACGCTGCAGCGGCAACGGTCCATGCCGGAGTCCAGCGTGGGATGGCGCGAACTACCATCCGCAGAGTGGCCTACTCCGGTCATCGACGCTGTAGCTGAGCACTCAGGATACAATCGTCGGTCGTCCCGACTAGTGTGGAGCGCCGGACGGCGCTACCGCATTAAAACCACCATGCGGTCCGGTATTCGAGTGTTCGCCAAACAAAACACCAAATAATCCAAAAAAAAAGTACATAAGAAAAAAACATCTGTAAATAAACGAAAAAAAAAAAATGACAATTGATCTAGAAATGATCAATGGCAAAAAGGGAAGGGGACCATTAATTCTAAAATCCATCTTCCCCAGCACCGAAAACACCAGCCTTGCTAACGGCGGAGAGCCGATGCACGAGGACGGAAAGGAACATGGCGAGTCCCATCCCTCGGGTTGGCGAAGCCAACAACACCATCTACACATCAACACAACCGTCGCCGTTGGGACAGTGGAAGTCTTCCACTGCCGAAGAAAGAGGGGAGTGTGAGGAGCCATATAGCGACCGCATATAAATATATGTTTACGGTGGCTCGAAGCTAATTCTGATCAGTGCCAAAGAAAAAAAGGAATTGCCTGCCATAAACTAACCATTCATTATTTTTCAAAAATTCCAAAGACCGATGGTAGGTATATATATTAACCACCAAAATTAATACATGACCCCAATACCCCGGGGTTTCCCCACCCGCTAGGTAGAGTTATGTATAAAGTACCCTATTTTGAGGGGAAATTTAATTTGGATCAGTATAAATAAAATAATATATTTGCATTACAAAAACTTAAATAAGGATGTTAGTACTTAGTATGATATCCTTCAGCCTTAACCACTTCCCTTAACCTATTATTCATGGAAGATACCACCTTCCTGGTAGCTTCTGCTCCACTCATCCCGCAGAGCATTTTTCAGGTCTTCTTTGCTGGATATGCTGTGCTTCCGGATGTTATTTTCCAGCAGAGCCCACAAATTCTCAATGACATTTAAATCTGGAGACTGGGCCGGCGGAATTATCATGTGGGGGCAGTTCCTCATGAGCCAGGACTGTACTATCTTGGCCTTATGCTTGGGATCGTGGTCCTGGTTGAACCGGAAAGTACGTCGGATTCCTACCTTCTCGGCACTTTGGACTAAATTTTCCTTTAGTATGTTGAAGTACACATTCTAGTCCATTGTTGTTTCAAAAATCACAAAATTCCGGAATCCGGCTGACGAGATACATACCCATGAAATGTCACTTCCTCCACAATGGTTGACTGTTGCCTTTACGTGTTTGGGATTCAGGTCAGTATTGGACTGTCGCCACACACAATTCCGTCCGTCTGAGTGAAAAATGTTGAATTTGGACTCATATGCAAATATGACTGTGTTCCAGAACTCCAAATCCTTGTCCAAGTGGTTTTTGGCGAACGTCATCCAAGTCCCTTTATTTTTCACGCTTATAAAGCGCTTCTTCCGTGGTACTCGGGCATTAAAGTCAAGATTGCGCAGAAACATGCACACAGTTTCCACACAGCACTTTTTCCCCATTTCATCCTCCACCTGTTGAGCCACTTTTGGAGCCGATATCTTGGGATTTCCCCTTATTTCCCTGGTGATCCTTCGCTCCTCCTCTTCGGTTAAAATCTTGTTTGGTGCCTTTCTGCTCTTGCCCTCAATCCGATTTGCGTCGACGAAGCACCGAATGATGTTATTCACAGTTGAGTTGCTCAGATTGACCATTTCAGCTATTTGGCGATGTGCATATCCGTTTTTGTGGTGTTCCAGGATGAGTTTTCGTAGTTCAATGATAGTCTGTTTGTCCATAGTCCTTTTTGGCTTATTGCACCCGAGATGCAGGATAAAACTATACTGACTACGAAGGATTGGTCTACTTATACCGAAAATACTCAACTTTAGGTAAAAAATCCGGGTTTTATGGCACCCAGGTGTCCACAATGTACCTGCTCCAAATGAAAAATATGCCTAAAAGCATGCTACATTTTTATAATCCTACCTAGCGGGTGGGGAAACCCCAGTGTATTGGGGTCATGTATTAATTTTGGTGGTTAATATATATACCTACCATCGGTCTTTGGAATTTTTGAAAAATAATGAATGGTTAGTTTATGGCAGGCAATTCCTTTTTTTCTTTGGCACTGATCAGAATTAGCTTCGAGCCAGTGTATATATTTGTTTGTACTATATGCGCCCCTCACAGCAGCTGCACATCAGACCAAAGTCCGGCTCTGATTGCAGTTGCGGCGAATTCGCTCTCTTTCGTCCTCTCCCTTTCGTGCGCAGGTTGTCAGCCATTTGAGCGTGTCTGCCACACATGTCCACCGAGACATGCGCCGTTATAGTGTGAGGAGTATGGATGGCACAATATATCCATCTATACTCACACTATCGGCAGACATAGGTTGGCAACAGCGAAATGGCAGTGGAAAATTACCAGAAATCACGCCACCGAGCCGATCACGTGATTTCTGGTACAGTCCCAACAAAAGGCCGCGACCCGGCCTATAAAAAGAGCGCCGCAACGCACTGGAGGCAGTTCGACGAGATCCGACACGCAAAGCGGAAGCTCTGGTCAAATTATACGCGAGTGCGGAAATAGAGCAAACTCTACGCGAGTGAAAAATACAAGTGAGGGCAGATCAACAGGACGACGCATCATCAGGGAACATCGAGTCCATCGACGCCGGCAAGCCCAAAATCAACAAGGACACCGAGGTCCTTAAATAGTTAAAGCAGTGATCCTTGCCACGTTTAAGTCGTGCCACTGGGTGAGGCCTGCACAGTTACAAGGTGAACGCGCACGAATTCAGCTGCGTTCAGACGGCATACGCACGAATCCTTTTGCTTAAAGTAGTGTCGTATGATAAACGATCGAGCAAGCGAAGTCACAAATCTTGTAACTGGTGCACGGGTGCCTTGAACCTGCTTTTCCGAACAGGATCACTTGCCGAAAACCAACGAAGGCCTCAGTGAAGTGTTACCATTCAAACCTTAAGTACAATTACTAATGTATTCAATTCAAACGAAATAAACAAATATAATTAATTTAATATATATCAAACAATTGTGTTATCAGTTATCACTTCGCGACCAAATTCATAAATTTGTTGCACGAACCCACAGCTCGACTGAGCGTTAGCCCGGCAGAGAAATAAGGTTCGTTACAGTACCCCAAACATAAAGCAACACACACTTTTTCATGAAACAAGTACAATTATTTTTTCATTTCAAAATTAATTTCCAAAGCAAACTCGGCACAATTTTGCCGCCGCAAATTTAAATTTTATTTTAAATATTACAAACATACATATGCAAAACACAATCCAATTGCATACAAACATACATATGCAATACACAATTCTTGGCCGTACACTGCACACCATATACATACATACATACATTAAAACATATAACCATATATCAAAATAAAATAATAAGGTTTGGCCGCACACACAAACACAAAGAGATTAATAAAATAACAGACGGCATAACACGAAAACTATTCACAACTAAATTATTTGCAAACATATGTATGTATGTAACAAATTCCAACAGTGACGGCAAAGAATAAATTCAATTAACGTGTGTTATTGTTTTTATTATTATTATTATTTTTATTGAGATAATAATAATAATTCTAAAATTGTTCACGTCAATCATATTGTTTTTCATTTCATTTTCCGCTGACTTTAAGTGCATTTATTGATTTGTCACTCTGCGTCAATTGCACAGTCAGCTGTTTTTATAATCACATGCTAGCACATCCAGGGCTGCAGTGACATAAGAAATATTTTTATGCGAGATCACTATTCCGACTATTCAGTCATTCATCATTATCGCTAAAATAAAATAAAATTTTAATTGCACAAAATTCCCGTCCGTTCCGATTCCCTTCGTTCCAAAATAATAAAAAAAAATACTTTTATCTTTTTTGTGTGCATATTTCTGCTTCATTTCAAATTTTTTCGACCGAGTGCTCCGATTCCACTCGTTCCAAAATTATAAAAAAAATATTTTTTTTATATTTTTTGTGTGAAAATTTCTGCTTCGTTCTCTGAGTATCTATATCCATACATATGAGCTCAGAGAACAATTCCAAGAACAAGAAGCAATTATCCGTTCCTCCACAACGCGATATCAAAGGTTCGCCCAGTTCCCAATCGTGTGCCTCCAAGAGACCATCTCCAAGGTCGTCGGCTTCAAAGGTCAAAAGTGACCCAGCTCCTACAGGGAATATAAAGCTTGTTAATCCAAAACAGCTCATTCCAAGGAGTCCGACAGGCACACGCTCTCAAGCCAGCAAAATCCTGAACTCGAACAAAATGGCTTTGAACGATTTTATCGCCATTTCCTACAGACTTAGCCACTATGAGGCTATGATCAACGTTCCATCCTCCACTCCTGCTACAGTATACACACTCGAGATCCGACGAAACCCAATCCGTTCCCTGTGGGAAAAGGTCGAAAAGGAATACGAGTTGTGCTCCAAAACTGCGATCCAAGGGGAAATCAGTGAAAACAGTGAGATTAGGCAGAATAAGTATTTCCATTGTTATTCTGTCTATGAACGCTGTGCAGCTCAGCTCAGTGAGCAAATCGCACAAGCGGCGGCTGCAAGTAGACCGCAGCCAGCTCCACAAGCACCTCCGATAATGCGAGGCTGCAGACTTCCTCCTATCGACACTGAAGTTTTCAGTGGAGATTACCTCCGGTGGCCCACGTTCAGAGATCTGTTCACAGCAGTCTATATAGACAATCCCAGTCTATCCCAGGTCGAAAAGCTATTCCATTTAAATGCTAAGACCAGCGGTGAGGCGAACACTATTGTTGCCAAATCCCCGCTAACGAATGAAGGCTTTCAGTCAGCGTGGCAACACCTGATTCGTTTATGTCCGCGATTCCTCCGAATGTCTGTCAAGGACAGAGCTGCTTACATAACGCAGCAAAAATTGTGTTTGAATTGTTTTGCGAGAGGCCATCTTCTCAAAGACTGCACAAGTGCACACAGCTGCTTCACGTGCAAAGGTCGTCACCACACACTCCTTCATCGTGGCGATCCCCCTTCCTCAGCAGCCTCCGCAACAGTTACTATTCCGAGTAACCCCCCAGAAACACAATCATCTCCACAAAGTCCGAGAAATGTTCAAACATATTTCTCTGCAAACACACAAGGTGTCTTGCTTGGCACTGCCCTTATAAATATCTGCCATGCAGGTATCAAATATAAGGCACGTGCATTGATTGATTCGGGTTCGGAAGCAACCTTTATCACCAGTATGTTGTTCAACCTGATCAATCCTCCGTTTCAACCCGTCCAAGCCCAAGTCAATGGCTTAAACCAAGCTATCGCAGCCAAGCCTAAGAAGTTATGTCACTTCCACATAGGCTCTCCAACAAGGCCTCGAATTCAAATTGAGATTTCGGCCTTTGTTCTTCCACATTTAGCAGGCAACCTGCCAGCGTACTCAATTCCTGAGAACGCGTTGAAGGACCTGCCAAATATCCAGTTGGCTGACCCAACTTTTTCTAGGAGCTCGCAGATTGACGTGCTATTAGGCGCAGATATCATCCCGTCCATACTACTCGGCGGCTCCATGCCAAATATTTGTGGGACTCTGTTGGGACAAGAATCAGTCTTTGGTTGGATTCTCACAGGTCCAATAACACAAGGCATTGCCAAACCGATTTCCGCCTTCACAACCAGAATTTCCCGTCACCCGAAACCTCCATTACAGAATCTTCTCACAAAATTCTGGGAGGTGGAGGATGCTCCTTCGAGTCCTATAAGAGACTCAGATTCTGTATGTGAAACGAATTTTATCCGCACGCACACATCTCAAGCACCCCACATGGATCCCAATCGCATTGTACCCGGTTCCGCCGGTAGCACCGGCAGCACTGCGGAGGAATTTCAACATCCGCAACTAGCCACCATTACGGCGACAAGCCTCGCCAGCTGCAATGCGGCTGCGGCGAGTGGCGGCCGTGAACACTTTATAAGTTACGACAGTTTCGTGCCGCCATCCCCGATCGGCAGCTACAGTCCGGTAATGCAGCCAAATCCGGCGCATTACGCCTCAACGACGGTAAACACGCCGCATCGACATATTCAACAGTTGCAGCTGCCCACCACACTGGACAAACAGCTGAGCAGTTTTCAAAATCAAGCTGCAGTTGCGGCCGTCTCGTCTACCGCAGCGGTCGCCGCGGCTGTCAATAAAGTTGCCTCCGACTACTATAGTGAGAATGCATCGTTCAGCGGGGCCTCGCCTTCGCCCACAACAGTCGCTCATTCTACGCAGTCAGCATTCGCTCAGCTAACGCCGTTTGTTGGGGGCACTTCCACCACTGGACCACCTCCAGCTGCAGCGATTGCTCCACCCACAGTTGGTGGATTGCCACAAGCATTATTTCGCCTACCGAAGGGCACCCATCTCTACAAAGGTCCGCTGACAGCGCAGGAAACTTCAACTACAGCAACACCCTTTGGTCATCAAGCGCCCTTTGCGCCCACATATGCAACTCCTGCTATTCTTACCCCATTTGGAGAAGCAAAAGCAGCAGAAGTTGCCTTATTTGCAGCTCCTGCTCAGCAAGTCCCACGCTTTCCGGCAGCTCCACCGCCTTCTCTTTTTGTGCCACAGACGATCACAGCCACAAAGATCTGTGCGTCAGCCACTCTACCAAGCGCTTCTCTCTTCGAACCCGTCTCTGTACCAACAGCCACAATTCAGGAGGTACCTCCATTCCAAAGCTCAGTCGCTGAACTATCCCAAGGACTTCCCTTATGTCCAAGTGCAATAGTCGGCAAACAATTGGCACCGCAGCCACAAACCCACAGACTTCGCCTAATTAAAGGAAACCCAAATAATAAGCTATTTTCCTTTCCTCTTTTGCAGTTTCTTTTTTCTTCTTTCGTTTTACCAAGGAACAACATGCCTTCCCGCAAAACCGCTACGACGATCAATCGCCCCACCTCAAACTCTTTCAGGTGTAGAGTCTGCCGAGGTGTCCACGCGCTGCGGAAGTGCCAGCGTTTTCTTCGCCTTTCCGCAGAGAAGCGGTTGAGAGCAGTGCTCATTAACCACTACTGTCCGAACTGCTTGGCCCATAAGCATTCCGAGGGTACCTGCCGCAGTGATGCGTCGTGTCGGGTGTGCGACGGACCACACCACACTCTGCTCCATCTGCGCGATGCCGATCACGTGCCAAGGCGTCGGCGTCAAGCAGAGGACACCCCTTCGCCATCCCGTCGCTCCTCCTCACCAAGGGGATTCGCCTACGCCGATGGACAGCCGCTCACCACCCACATCTCCAAAGGCTCCAGCGACTATCTCGCTAATCCTTGGAGCCGATGTGTATCCTCACATCATCCTGCCGGGCATGCTTCCGTGTCAAGGTGGCCTTCCTCTCGGTCAGAACACGGAGTTTGGCTGGATGCTGACCGGCAGCTGCCGATCCTAAGGCAATATCCATATTTTTTTTCCATTTCCAATGCTGCGCATTGCAAGGGGGGGAGAATGTTTATGTGAGATATGTTAAGCCGGGCTTCATCAGCTGGCTTAACATAACCTACGATCCACATCCTCTCTCTTGGCAATGCAATCTGCTCTCAGCGCACTCCGCGCTGTTAGCAGCCTCCACACAGCGCACTCAGCGCTGTTAGCTATAACAGAAAGCTAATATGTTAGCATCCAAAGTAGTCGTAAAAACCTTGTAATCGAAACATCTCGTAATACAGCTAGCCAACGCAAGAAGTTGAGCTAATACTTTCAAAGTGAAAATAAATATATCTAAAAACCCCCGCTGCCTTTTATTGAAGGAAGATAGAAGATTAGGAAAAAGACGCCCCCCCACATTTTCAGTAGTATTCCTTTAAGAGTTCGATACCTCCTTAATAGGCTCCCATTTCATCATCTTCATCATAGAAGGATCGTGGTCGGCAGGTTTGTCCGTGTATTCAAATCAATGTGGCTTCTGCCATCATTTTGTTGTTTTTTTTTTGTTGCTTTGTTCACTCGTTGAAATAATTTTATTTTATTTAATTTATTTTTTAAAAGTTTATTCAATGCAAAAAAAAATTTTCGTCGTCTGCCTCGCGTTTATTATGATTTACTTATTTTTAGAAGTTTTACGAGGATCACGGGGTCCTTATGCGGATAACAATTTCGCGAAACACTAGTACGTTTCCTGTAAAGGACCACGACGTTTCACAATTTTTGTTATCCTACCGGCTGCGCCAATTACGTATTTAGGTGAGAGTTATCCCGGCAGCGCCAATTACGTATTTAAGTGAGAGTGTACCGGCAGCGCCAAATGAATAAAATCCGACAATTGATTATTAGTATTTTTTTTGTTTAATAAAAAATATACGTCTTCTTAGCTTTGCGTACAAAATAACTCTAACTTATGCTTATGGTTTTATCTTTTATGAAAGCCCGCATTTGCGTCTTTAGTTCTAGGATTTTGTTTACTTTTAGAAAATGCGCTGACGGATGCGTTTATGCTGAGACGGCGTTGCTTTTAGTAAAGGCGTTGACGGATGTGTTTGTGCTGAAACGGCGTTTTAACTCTTGTGGGCTGGCTCAGTTGGATTTGTTTACGCTTATACTGATCTGTGCTTTTTGTGCGCTTGCTCCGTTGGATTTGTTTACATTTATACTGATCTGCGCTTTTAATTCTTGTGGCTACTGCTTCTGTTAGATTAGTTTATTTTCGTTGCGTTTGATTCTGGGATCTGGGCTTTTAATTATTGTGCGCTGGCTCTGCTGGATTTGTTTATGTTTATGCTGATGTGGCGTTTTAATTCTTGCGCGTGCTGTTGCGGTTGCAGTGAGTGTGGACATGAGAGATCTGCGTGATCTGGATATGTCACTATATATACATAAATAAAATAAAACAGCAAGCATAACAAAATAAATATAAACTAGGTAAACAGCCCAGAACGCGCCACAGCTATTGCGAAGAGTGGACAACAGCTATTGCAGAGGGAGAGAATGGCCATGACCTGCTGCAAAGTTCACTCGGACAAAGTGCAACGGCCGTCGAAAACGTTATGCTTACCGCTGACAAAGAACGGCAACAACGCTTGCGCTTCAAGAGAAGAAGCGCAACGACCGCCGAAAGCATATTAACCGCTCACACGCTAGAGAGAGTAAGCGTTCCAAGCAACGAAAACGTTCGCTCGTCGCTTTGGCGGAAATTTTCAACAACACCGCTCACACGCTAGAGAGCGCAAGCGCTCCGATCGCCGAAACAACTATGAGAGCGCAAGCGCTGCGACCATTGAAAATGGTTTCGCTGTTGACGAATCGGACAACAACAATGGTTGCACTAGGAGAGCACAAGTGCAACGACCGCCAACAACATTGTGCTCGGTGCTTATCAACAGCAGATTTACGCACTAGTGTGGAGACGTGCGCAAAAGGCAAAATGGCAACCAACAACAATAGCACTAGTGCGGATGCGTGAGTGATGAAACCATGCACCGTTGGTTAGTCACCAACACTAGTTCAGGTACATGGATACCAGGGCACCGTTGGTTAGCCACCCACACTAGTGTAAGGAGCAGCACCTGTAAAAAGAGCACAAACTCAACCCAAGAGAGAGAGGGACACCAGCGCACACACCCACACAAAAGTGCATAAAATAAGGCTGCAGGCCCGCACGCAGCTTATTAGAAAAATCTGCAGAAGAGCGAACATCGATGATGAACAACGGAGAAAATAGTGATGCAGCCTCCAGTGGCCAACGCCGGTCGGCGTCAAATCCCGTTTCTGGACCCAGCGGATCTGGAATCCAACACGGAAGAGGAGCCGGTCCAACAGCGCGCATGCCTGCTGGACGGCGATCTCGGGAACAACGGAGACGCGTGGTTCGCATCGTGCGCGTGATACACGTAAGGCGTACGTGTACGTGTACGTGTGCGTGCGTTTTTTTTTCACACTCCCCACACAGACCCCCACGCCCGGCGGTATCACCGCAAAGTATTACTTCCGGGGTGGGTTGCCTAATTAGGCACTCTGCGTCACTCGCCGCTCAGTTTCGCATAATCTCAGATCCCTCTGTATGCCCATGATGAGCTGGCGGACATCTCTCCAGTGTGACGGAGACTCCGTCATGTGCTCTACCAAGCTCTCCGGTGAGGGCACTGAGCCAGACACTCCCCTGTACCTCGAACAATAGTAGAGCACATGCTCCGGATCCTCGATGGCGTCTGGGCACGTCGGGCACTGCGGGGTGTGCTCGTGCCTGAACCTGTGCAGGTAACTCCTGTAGCCGCCGTGCCCTGAAAGAAACTGCGTTATATGGAAGTCCAGCTCACCTGCCCTTCTCCCGGCCCAATTCCCTAGATTGGGGATTAACCGGTGTGTCCATCTTCCTTTGCTCGTCGTGCTCCATCTACACTGCCAGGCGTCCATCGTCGCTGCTCTTGCCGAGCTTCGGATGGTCTCCATAGCATCCGGCGCAACTATCCTTCTAGCTCGAATCTCCTTCATCTCGAGCGCTAGCAGGTAAACTGGCACCATTCCTGCCTGGACCAGTGCTGCATCCTCCGAGACCGTGCGGAAGCCGGAGATCACTCGGAGGGCGCTCAGCCTGTAAGGTGCCGAGAGCTTCTTTTCAAGTCCTTTTTTGTTGGACACAGCCGTTGCCCATATGGGTGCCGCGCACAGCAGTACGGAGGCTACCACTCTCGCCAGCAATTGGCGTCTCGCTGGCTTAGGACCTCCAACATTGGGCAGCATGCGCGAGAGGGCACCTTGCATTTTGGCTGCTCTCTGGCTGACGTATTCTACATGCGGCCGGAAGCTGAGTCTATTGTCCAACCTGACTCCCAGGTAATTTATAGACTCCTTGGATTTAACAACATCGTTGTTGACTTGCACCTGTATGTACACTATTACTTTACGGCTTGTAATCAGTACGGCCTCTGTTTTATGGCCTGCAAGTTCCAAGCTCGCGTCCTTCATCCAATCTGCCACAATTCTTATTGCCGCGTTCGCTGTGGCCTCTACCTTCTTGCTCTCCTTGGCCACTACTACTAGTGCCAGGTCGTCTGCGAAGCCAATGAGGGTAAAGCCCTGTGGTAGTTCAAGCCTAAGTACCTCATCGTACATTAGGTTCCACAGCAGAGGGCCTAGAACGGAGCCCTGTGGCACTCCTGCTGTGACCTCGTGGCTGCTCGGTCCGTCTTCCGTATCATATTCCAACACCCGGTCAGACAGGTAGTTGGATATGATATTCGCTATATACGGCGGTACTCCAATTCTACCCAGGGCTGTCCTGATGCGCGACCAGTTCGCCGAGTTGAACGCGTTGCGGATGTCGAGGGTTATTACGGCGCAATACTCCTTGTCGCCCCACCTCCATCGCGTTCCCTCAATTGCCTTGGCTGCAATGTCTACGACCGCCTGAATTGCATCTACGGTAGAGCGGGCTTTCCGAAACCCGTATTGGCTGGCTGAGAGCGCGTTTTTTTCATCAATGATGGCCAGAAGTCTATTATATATTATCTTCTCCAGGACCTTTCCCGCTGGCATTTTGCGTATGTGGCCGCAAATATTTCTGGCCTCGTGCGGACCGCCAGCTTCAACGCCTTATTGGGGATACCGTCTGGTCCTGGGGCCTTTTTATCACCCAGTCTTTTAGTTGCATCCAAGACCTCTTCCGGTGTGACTCTCTGAATAAGCTCCGTACGCTGGATTGGGCTTATTTCTTGTAGCCGCGGGTGTTGTGGAAACAGCGTCACTACTATGTTGGCTAAAGTCGTAGGACAAGTCACCCGAACGGTCTCCTGGCTCCGCATCTTTTTCATGACCACCTTGTATGCGGTTCCCCATGGGTTCACATCAGCCTCCTCGCAGATTGCCCGAAAGCAGCTGGCCTTGCTTCTCTTTATGCTGCGTTTCAGCTCTCTTTTGGCTCCTCTGAGGTCATCAAGCCTACTGGCGAATTCCGGGCGGCCCCTGGCACGTTGGGAGCGCCTTCTGGCCAGTAGGCACGCTTTCCTTAGCTGGTTGATTTCCTCATTCCACCAATAGCAGGGCGTTGCTCGTCTGCTCGGCTTTCTCCTGGGCATGGACGAATCGCATGCGTCCGTAACGCAGCGCATTAGGCTTATTGCCATGTTGTCGACAGATTGGCTGTCTTTGTGGTCTTTCATTGATCACGAAGTGTATCGCTTGGTGATCGCTGAAAGTGAAATCCTCGCTGACTCTCCACGTCGTCTTCCTGCATAGCGAGCTACTTAGCAGGGTAATATCTATAATGGATCCTCTGCCAGCCTTACGGTAGGTGAGCCGCCTCCCGTCGTTTGCGAGGTTTACATCTACTGATGCAAACTCTTCCAACAGGCAGGTTCCTCTGGTATTCGTCACTCGACTTCCCCATTCAACTGCCCAGGCGTTGAAGTCCCCGGCAATTACTTTGGGGGATCTGCCGCGAGCATCATCCGAGATTTCCTCTAGCAGCTGCTGGAATCGCCTCAGATCCCAGCTCGGCGGGGCGTAACAACTATAAAAGGTTATAGTGTTAATCTTCGCCCGAACAAACCCTTCGTGGTCTGTGCTAGTTTCCTTCGGTGGTGTTCGGAGAGACCAGATGGCCGCTTTCCCACACTTGCTAGCCGCCCAGCCGCTTCCAGTGATTGGCCTGTGCGGCTCGCAGATTATGGCCAAGTCTGCTTGCGTCTCCCTGACCGACTGTCTTAGCAGGGCCTGAGCTGCCTCGCAGTGGTTGAGGTTTAGCTGGACGCAATTCATGATCTTTTGGCCAGTGCACTCCGGAACATGGGAAATCTGTCGCTACCGGCGGTGTGTTTATCATCCATGTTCTTCTCCTTGCAGAACATACGCTGTGGCTCTTTATTGCAGTCCTTGGCCAGGTGGTTCTGACCTCCGCATTTTCGGCACAGATTCGACCGGTCCTGCTCGCTTTTGCACTGTCTCGCGAGGTGGCCAAACTCCAGGCATCTGAAACACTTGGTAACGCTAATGCGCACCCGAAGTCTTGATTTGACCCATCCCACTTTTAGGAATCCGACAGACAACGCTTTCTATGCTATGTCTGCGGGAAGCCTAATCGAGGCAGTTTGTGTCTGCCCGTACGCCTTACGCAGGGTGATGTCCTCCAGAGAGACCTCCACGTCAAATTGTTCGCGGAACGCCGTAATCATCTCCTCCTTGGAAGTGACCTCATCGAGGTCCCTGGATTCGATGGTCACCCGGTGAGCAAGGGATCGAACCTCTGATTGCTCGCCCAGCGTATTACCCACGAGGCTCCTGAATGCCGAGGTATCCATACCTGGCTTATTCAGCTGCAGGAGCAGCTCGCCCTTTTGGGTCCTCAGTATCCTGGAGACCGCCTTTCTAAACTCGCTGAGCTTTTCGTCCGCTTTGACATTGCGGAGTATATCCGCGTAGCTAGCGTCTCCCTTCGCTGCTATGATTATAGCGTCAGGCCGCGGCCACTGCAATATCCGGCAGCCAAACAACTGCTCAAAATCTATAACAACAGCCTCGCAGACCTGCGAGCATACGCACGGCCAGATCAATTCAGCGATTTAGAGGAATTGATGTATTTGGCCGTCGTGTTTGAGGAGCTCGAGGCTGACAGAGAAAAATTGAGACAGCAAAGCCACACGGAGCAGCCGAGGTACAACGCTCCGCAGCAGCGTCAGGTACAGCCTCATCAGAGACACATGGAACAGCCGAGGTACAACGCCCCGCAGCAAAGGCAAGTACAACCTCCGACGCGGAGATTCAGGGAGCCACCACGACGACATATGGAGGCTCCACAAATGAGTCGCTACCGCCAGATAGAGCCAGCGCCGAGGCAAGACGGCCCACGGCTTATGCGCATAGCGGACAGTGGATGAACACTCAGCAAAGAGTACCACGAGAGAGCCGAGCCAAACTAGCACCAAGATACGGCGGCCCGTATCAAATAGTGGATTTCACGTCGCCGGTAATATGTAAGCTGAAGAGCTCGGCGGATAAGCGGATAAGGACTGCCCATGTGAGCGACTTGAAGCCGCATAGCAACGAGGCGGGTGAGTCCCTAAATCCCCAAAATTAAAAAAGGGGGGGGAATATAAGTGAGACTCCAAGACAAAAATTGAACTCACACTTATACACCTAGAATAACAACAAAATAAATATATATATATATAATAAAACAAACGCCCAATAGGAAAGGGTAAGAATAAAAAAAATAGAAAGGGTATACAAAGGTCGTATACACCTATATATATAAAATAATAAAATAAATACGTAGAAATTAAATGAAAACTCCCAAAGGAAAGGGTAAGAATAAAATAGAAGGAAGGGTATGCAAATGTCGTAAACACCTAAAAATAACAAGAATAATAATAAATAAATATACATGTATATATATATATATATACATAAATAAAATAAAACAGCAAGTTTAACAAAAAAAATATAAACAATAATTGGAGCCCTAAGGCGGGTCCAAACTAGGTGAACAGCCCTGAACGCGGCTAATAGTCAACACGCCACAGCTATTGCAGAGGAAGAGAATGGCCATGACCTGCTTTAGAGTTCACTCGGCCGTCGAAAGCGTTATGCTTACCGCTGACAAAGAACGGCAACAACGCTTGCGCTTCAAGAGAAGAAGTGCAACGACCGCCGAAAGCATATTAACCGCTCACACGCTAGAGAGCGCAAGCGCTCCGACCGCCGAAACAACTATGAGAGCGCAAGCGCTACGACCACTGAAAATGGTTTCGCTGTTGACGAATCGGACAACAACAATGGTTGCACTAGGAGAGCACAAGTGCAACGACCGCCAACAACATTGTGCTCGGTGCTTATCAACAGCAGATTTACGCACTAGTGTGGAGACGTGCGCAAAAGGCAAAATGGCAACCAACAACAATAGCACTAGTGCGGATCCGTGAGTGACGAAACCATGCACCGTTGGTTAGTCACTAGCACTAGTGCAGGTACATGGATACCAGGGCACCGTTGGTTAGCCACCCACACTAGTGTCAGGAGCAGCACCGGTAAAAAGAGCACAAACTCAACCCGAGAGAGAGAGGGACACCCACACAAAAGTGCATATAATAAGGCTGCAGGCCCGCATTGCACAACAATGCAATTAAATCGAATCAAAACGACAGCGACAGCAGCCAATGCAAAAGCAAGCAGCACAACTCGAGCTGCAACAGGAGCAACCCTAATTGGAATCTGTCCTCGAGTCTGATGCTGGACAAGTGGAAGACACTGGTTGGGTGAGTGTGCCTGGCCATTGCCAGCTATTTTGACTATCGGGGCTATTTGGAAATACGCGAGCCACACTCACTGGCCATAGGTGTGATGTGGTATAAACCAAGTAATCTGGGGCCAACAGAGCAACACATCATTACGGTCGCAACGAGGGACGCGAAAGCCCATACAATCCTGTCTCCGAGGTCGACGAAGGGGAACATGGCAAGTCATCGGATGATGACGACGACATCATGCCCCCCAGACCTCGAGATGGCAAGGGCACTAGCCTTGCTAACGGCGGAGAGCCGATGCACGAGGGCGGAGAGGAGCATGGAGTCATCGGGCGATGACGACGACACCATGCTCCCCATCAACACAAGCACCGTCGTCGGGACAGTGGAAATCTTCCACTGCCGAAGAAAGAGGGGAGTGTGAGGAGCCATATAGCGACGACAAATAAATATATAGGTTTATATATTTATGTGTGCTATATGCGCCCCTCACTCCGGCTCTGATTGCATTTGCGGCGAATTCGCTCTCTTTCGTCCTCTCCCTTTCGCACGCAGGTTGTCAGCCATATGAGCGTGTCTGACACACATGTCCACCAGGACATGTGCCGTTATGTGTGAGGAGTATAGCGAGTGCATTATCTCCATCCATACTCACACTAACGGCAGACATAGGCTGGCGACGGCAGATGGCAGTGGAAAATTACCAGAAATCACGCCACCGAGGCGATCGCGTGATTTCTGGCACAGTCCCGACAAAAAGCCGCAACCCGGCCTATAAAAGGAGCGCCGCAACACACAGCGGACAGTCAGTTCCAGACATTCAGTTCCAGAGAGTCAGTTCCAGAGAAGACGGTTCAGCGAGATCCGATACGCTAAGCGGAACCTCTGTCGAATAGTAGAGCGAGATCCGATGCGCAAAGCGGAACCTCTGACGGAGTTCGGTTCGATACCAAAGTGAAAAGGGGAAACGCTGCCCAATAATTTCAAAACAAAGTTCGTAAGCGGGAGCTACGAATAAACGCGAGTGCGGCAGAGAAATAAACAGCGAGTGAAGACTTTTACTAAGACAGGACTCTGAGGTTCTTAAAACGATAAAGTAGTGAATCCTTCCTACGTTTAAGTTGTGCTACGAGGCGGGGCCTACATAGTTTCCAAGCTAAGCGTGCGATAACAAGCCTGCGTTAGACAGTATACGTGCGAAGTCGAAATCGAAATCCGTTTGGACAAACGGGGTGCCTTATGGTAAGCTGTCGGAGCAGCGCGAAGCCGCAAACAAGCTCAAACATTAGGCAGAATTATAAGTGTGATTAATTAATGCCAAATAAACCATATTTTTATAACAATATATCAAAACGTGTTGTCAATTGTCGCCTCGCGACCAATTTTCTAAATTTGTTGCACGGACCCACAGCTCGACTGAGCGTTATCCCGGCAAAGCCAACGAGGTTCGTTACAACTGGCGCCCAACGTGGGGCGCTATATGCTATATGCGCCCCTCACAGAACTAAAGCAGCATTACGAAGCAAAGCTAGAAGAAATAAATACTCGAATGAGACGAAGAGCAATTGTAATGGCTGCGCGTGAAGATGATATATTAAAACGACGCGCAAAAAAGCGAAAGGCAGCAGAAGTGGCTGAAAGCGCAAAGGCACTGCGTAGACGATGCGATGAAGCCACAGCAGAAGCAGCAAAAGTAAGATCAGGAATGCAAGAATATGAAGACCTATTATAGGTCTTCACTTTACTTCTTACTTCACCTTTTTTGTTTCAAGATGAACACATGTTTTTCAATAAATACAAAAATAAATGAAGAATTTAGTTTGATATACGATTTAATATAAATAGCGTATCAACTGCTTTAAATAGCTTACTTACGAGTTTTGAGTGGAATATCCTGCCGAATATGGGAAAGGCAGATAAAGATTATTATTGCCTTATCCTTAGCTACTTTCACATGCATATAGCATTTTAAAATACCAAATGCAATTGGTGACCCCGACGTGATTTTTGTTTTAATTTCTTTCATGTGTTGTGTCATTTAAAGTGCAAGTGATAGGTTATTAACTATTGTGCTAATAATCATTCTAATAGTCTTCTGCATAATTCGATGCAAAGACCAACAAACACGCTCGCACACACACACAAATTCGCATATTTTCGCTCTTGTTGGTAAAGTGCAAGTGAAAGATTATTAACTGTTGTGTTAATAATCAATCTAAGCGTCTTCTGCATAATTCGATGCAAAGACCAACTAACACGCTCGCACACATACACACATACGCACATTTTCGCTCTCGTTTTCATTACGCGCGTGTACTCTTTTTTTATGCTGGTAATTGGTACAGTTGACTACGTAACTGTAAATCGCCGAACAAGTTATTAGTTGCGCTGTGCAAGAACTTTCGTTCACGCAGCGGTCAATCAGCGGTCTACAGGTACTTGCCGTTAATTTCGTTTGCATTTCGTTCGTCCTATATTTTGCGAACAACACACATTCAAACCAACAGTGGATCGCAGTTTAAGTCGACCAGTTTCAAGTGCTAATCGCGGGAGTCAGTCGTGACTAACAATTGAAGTGGCTGAAAACTAATCAAATTCTAATGCGGCTCTGCCCTCTGACTTCGACTTCTACAAGGCAAAGGCAGAATCAGTAGCTCGGCAATTCAATGCGTTTAATGCGTTTTTAACCAGTGAGCATCTGATGCGCTTCAATGAAGCTGAGTTGCAGGCTAGATTGGATTTAAGCAGCGAAATGCGCCTTAGCTTTGATGCTGCACAATCCAAACTTGAGAAGCTTAATCTTATGGAGCTGGCCACGGACGCAAAATGGCAATTTGACCAAATCAGCTGCGAGGTGACATCCAAGCTTACTTGCGAACTCACCAATATGCGCAAGGCTTCGATTCTCCATTCTACAGCAATCCGGAGTAATTCGAACGAGCTAAATGGTAGCTCAAGAAGCGCAGGGCGTTTCTCCAGATTACACCAATTTGAGCTTCCACGTTTCGGCGGTGCATACATCGACTGGCCCGATTTCTTCGTTATGTACAACACTGTCGTCGGCCAGAATGAGGAACTAAGTAAAGTGGACAAGTTTCAACATCTTCGATCATGCCTAGCTGGACCTGCGTTGGAAGCGATTCGCGCTTTCGAACCAACGGAGGACAATCACTACAAAGCCATGGAATTGTTAATAAGTCGTTTTGACAATAAATTGTTGCATTTTCAGGCACACATACGTTCCATATTCAGGCTCTCAGGTGTGGACAAGGGGTCGGCAAGCAGTCTGCGTCAATTGAGTGACAGTATCAATTCACATCTGCGCGCGTTACACGCAGTGGCATCTGCTGACGCCATTGCAGATGGTTTGCTGATTCACCTGATCACATCCAAATTGGATCAAACCAGGCAGGAGAAGTGCGAGGAAACATTGCCTCTGAAAGGGCTACCAAAATGGACCGTCATGTCTACATTCTTGGAAAGGAGATGCCGCATGATGGAAAATTTAGAATTTGCCATGGAAACGCACACACCTGGCAAGCATGTGGGAAAATCGCATGTACAAAACCGCGATACACTAATTGGTAACACTCGATCTTGTGTCTTTTGCGAATCTGCTGATCATCATCTGTTAAAATGTACACGATTTACAAATTTACCTCACACTATTCGCTATAGAGAAAAGGCTAAAAGGCTGCACCTCTGCCTTAACTGCCTTCGCAAAGGGCATAGTCTACAGCAATGCAAATCTGGTCACTGCAAACATTGCCAACACAAGCACCACTCATTGTTGCATATGGACACAAGTTCTTCAGCATATCAGCTGCCCGACACAACGCGTGCTCAAGGCGCATCACTTGTTTCCTTATTGTTGCGCAATCAGCTACTGGCTCATATCAAGGATAATTTTCTGCAGTCGTAGCGCAAAAGATAACTGATTATCAGACTCAATTCGATATAAATACCACCGGATTGAAAATACCCAACAACTGCCACCTCGCTGACCCGCTCTTCTACTAAGGTCAAAGGATCGATATGCTGATTGGCGCTGGCATATTTTTCGACTTGCTTTGCGTTGGGCAAATTCGTCTGGCAAATCATTTACCCACGCTTCAGAAGACCAAATTAGGCTGGATAGTTTCTGGAGGCTATGCTATTCCCAAACACGCATCTCTAGCTGCCGTGATCAAGCATTCGGAATCGGAACCGTTGTTCGATTTAATTACTGGAGGCGACACTGTTGAAGAAGTTTCTGAAATTCGTCAGCAGGTCAAGGAATCGCTTCGAAGAGGAGAGCTTATATCGTTAAATCCGACTATGGACAGTGTTTAGATTCATATTTTTAGATTCATACAAATAGAAAATGCTTACAATAGAAAATAGTATGCAGCCTCTGATAAGGCCACCGCATAGCGCAGCCGTTGATAAAACGGCTGTATTCTCACTCCATCGAGTGAGCTGCTTGTAAGGCGATCGCATTCTCACTCCATCAAGTGCAGTCGCTTGTACAGCGATCGCATTCCCACTCCATCGGGTACAGCCGCTTGTACAATCGACTGCAGTCTGACTTCATCGATATCTCCTCTAAGTAGCTTGAACCGCTCACGCTAGGTTTAAGTGCCTAAGTTATGAGCTGTCAGTATGGATTATATTTACATTTTTAACAATGCATGGGGCAGCTATCAGCTTCTCTCATGTTCATACTTGCATCTTTTAGTCTAATAATTTTGTATATAAGCCACGCATTTTATTCAATAAACTCAGTGTTCTTCATAGACTCAATCCCGTCAGACGCCTTTATTCATCTCTACCATCGCATTCTATATGCGCAACGAAGGAACTCATTCTCCGCAGTCCAACTAGTTCAAGTGCTAGTTGCGACGACTTTTTGTAGTCAGTTTATGTACTGAATACTTCCCTTA
>JAWNME010000460.1:0-56996 GCA_035044385.1 Drosophila neutralis | reverse complement strand
AAAAAAAAAAACACCTGTGTATATAGGTTTGTGTGTGTGCAAGCTATGCTTGGGAGTTTCTTTATAGATTTAACTTAATGGTGGGAACAGCAGCAACTCTAAAATGGCTGTGTGCAGGTCAAAGTTCGGTGATTGGACGCGCCCTATCAATTACGCCATGTTATGAATATATCCTCCACTTCATGCATAGCATACATATATATATATATATATATATATAGAGCTACACATGCTTATCTACACACATACATGTAGTGACAAGTAGATCCACGACAGTTAACAAGAGCGTAAGAGTTGGATAGCTTGAAGGTGGAAGGCGTCATTTAAGATATAATATTTGCTATTATTATAATTGGGGAACCAGCACTGCGACCTATAAGGTCTATTGAGACCCATAATATTTGTTAATATTTGTTCGATTTATATGTTGATGATAATCAATTTGGAAGTGCAACTTACTTATGCCTATTCCATTTCTTGTCTCTCTCCCTGCTTCTCTTTAATACTATATATAGTATATATACATATGTATATATACAGAGGAAGAAGGAAGCATCTCCGACCCCATAGAGTAACTGTATTCATCATCCTGATCAACAGCCAAAGATTCCTATATGTTCTAAGCATGGAATGGGAGATCTCTTCTTATCACATTTCACAAATTTCAGGCAAGCTCTTTCTATGCATGCGTGTGTAGGTGTGTGTGTGCGTGTGTGTGTGTGTGAGTGTGTATGTGTATGCACGAAATTGCCAACATTCATTCGTCGATGATTAGCTGTCAGCCAAAGCTGCTCGTCGATTTAGTTTATTTTGAATTTTCGCGTTTTATTTTATTTTTGGGCTTGTTTTGTTTTGCTGCATTTTCATTTGGATTCATTGTACTTACACGGTATACAGGGTATCCATGGGAATATTTAATAAACACAAACAACCTGACAACCTGAAAACCTGACAAACTGACAAACTGACAAACCACATTTCTTGTTCGATTCTTTTTCGTGTTTGTTTTGTCAACCTAAACTGAGCTGAGGGCTGAGGGACGAATTATTTTAGAGTGCTGCTCGCCGGCGAGGGGGCGGGGGGGAGTGGAGGACAAGCAGGATTCTAAGGACTAATGCTCGCTAATAAATAAAAAGCAAATGCTCGCTAATTAGTTGAGGGCTGCAAATCTACCTGCTAACACCTGAACCTGCACCTGCAATCAACCCAACCCACATCCCAAATTCCACCTCCCACCACCCACTTGTCGCCCTCCTCTCACCTGGCCGCTGCTCTTTAATCCACTTGAAAGCAGCTGTCGCTTTTGTCGCCTGTCGTTTTCTTATTTATTTTGCAAAAGAAAAAAAGCGAAATAAAAAAGAGCGAAAGAAAAACTGTCAGTGATAAATTTTGTTTATAAGTTGCTTTCGAGGCTGGAGATGCGCATGAGAGTCGCATAGAGGGGCACACGAAAGCCAGGTTAGAGCATTAGGCCTGCCGCTTAAGGCCTTGCGGCTTGTAGCTTTAAGCTCGCCCCGTTGACAGTTGTCAGATGGCATTTGCGACATTTGCCGATATGGTCACTATACGATTAACACAACTGCCCCCTTCGACCCACTTTCCCCTTGGCCCACCACCCGCTAACAAAACTAAAGTATTCCAATTCGCCAAATTGTCATTTTCTTTGTTTATTTGGCTTTCTTTGAATTCCTTGGAGGCGACTTGTTGTTGTTGTTGTTTGTTGTTGTTTTCTCATGAGAGACAATGAACTGCCAACAACTGCCACACAACTGCCACCCAACTAATCTCTTAATCCTCAATCCACAGCCCTCAATCCACAATGCTCAATCCACAATCCACAATCCTCAATCCTCTGGTCCTCGCGCCTTGAATCAGTTGTGACATTTCCAAGCTCAGCCACTCAACGGACCTCACATACTCAACAAACATTTCCCCCCAGGGGTAACACCCACAAACACACACAAAAGAAGGCAGAGTAATGAAAAAAATGCTAAGCGTTCTTTTTAATACCCTAGCCTTAGAACTGACTCCACGTGGGGAGTGTCCTCTGAGTGTCCACTCAGCTGAAGTAGGCCAAATAAAGTTGTTTGTTCCGTTTCTCATTACGTTTCGTATACCCTAGAGAAAGCGACACTCAATGTATGTTCAGACTCTAATATATATGTATATATATATATATATATATTATATCTGAATATTTATAAGATAAGCAGATAAGCATAATAATTGATCCCGTTTTTGGATCTTGAATTCATATAGAGAATGTGGAATGTGAATACAAATTTAAGAAAAATATCGAGAAATTGCATCTTTTTGAATTGTTGCATGTGTTTTCCTTCCACTTGCCGCATTCATCTTGGTCAAGTTACCAACACGACTTGCAGAATTAAGTTGACCATTTTTGTGTGTATTTTTAGATACTTTAGCTGCATATATTCGGGCATTTGGCGTGTTCCCAATGCCAATGTTGCACGCTCCCCTGGCACCTTGCAGAACTCATCAAGTTGCTGGTCTGGCTGTTGCTGGGGACGTGGCTGCGGGGCAAGGCGAAGGGCAATACAAATGATGCCACCTGGTGACAGCCACTGATTCCCAGTTGGATTCCGACGCTTGTGCTTTTCCTTTGCTAGTGTGGAGTGATTTCAGTACACTCGAATCCTCCACTTCACTCCACTCCACTCCACTCCTCGACGCGATTACGTTGGAGTGCCCCCAAGGAAGCGTGTGCCTCGCGTCGGTTCCTGTCAAATTTCATTTTCACTTTTTCGCAGCTCTTAAATAATATTTGTTTTTTTACGCACATTTCACTCATCATCCAAAAACGCCCCCGCCCATCCTCATCCACCTCATCCACATCCACCACAGGCTGGAATTTAATAATTTTGAGTGAAAAATGAAAAAGTCTTGTTTCAAGATGTTTGCTCAGAAGCAGCTTTAACGCTTGTCTGCCAGCTCAGCTGCTGCAGCTTTATCTTGAGTTTCAGCTGGATTTGGGCGCACTCAAGGCCATAATTGTATTATGCTTAAAAAACAGATCACAGATCCCAGATCCCAGACCCCTGAACCACAGAACCACACAGCTTTTGTACCTTTGCCTGTGGCTGTCGCGACCTTGTCTGATTGACAATTAAGTCATTCGCACACATGTATATCAATTTGAGCTATTTCCTTTCGTTACTCAACTTAGTGGCTCCACTTGGCTCCTCCGGGACCCTAATTGTTCAATTTCTATGAGTAATTGAAATTGGTAAACTAAAAAATCGAAATCTACCTTTTTTAAGAGGACATATGTTGTGAGGAGCCATATAGCATTGACATAAGCTATATGCGCCCCTCGCAACAATTGCCACATATGTTATGGGCAACCCTCCAAACGATTTGCAGCAGACGACATTGGATCTTGCGCCACGTCAGCAGATTTCGTCAACGACGAAAACAACTGCAACCAGGTATTCAACGACGAGAATACCTGCAGCCAGCGAGCAGCACATTATGTAAGAAGACCACAGTGGGCCAACAGCACACGCGGCTCCGATTTCCACCAAGAGCACACGTGCCTACCCCAGCGGCTGGAAAATGGACACCACCACTTGGCGCTGTTGAGAGCGCAAGTGCGCCATCAGCGCATTCCACATCGGATAGCGTGAGACCCAAGTGAGCCGCGGTCGCGAAATAGGTGGTCGCTGCCCGAATTCCAACCAATTGCAGCGATCACAGACCATGGGAGAGCGGAACGACAAATCAGGCAGAAGCAACCGCTGCTCGAATTTCATCGATTGCAGCGACACCAGTGGGCTGCAACCTTGAAGCAGGTGACCGCTGCCTTACTCCCAACGAGTGCAGCTTCGGCGGGAAAACGTGGGAAGTGCAGCGTCGGCGGGAAAACGTGAGAAGTGCAGCGTCGGCGGGAAAACGTAGGAAGTGCAGCGTCAGCAGAAAGGCGTGAGAAACGCCCCAAAAGAGACGGACCACCGACGCGATCTGACCTATAAAAGGGGGCGTCGCAGACCACCAAGGGCAGTCAGTGACAATCCGTGAAAAACAGTGCAAGTCTAGTGGATCGTAACAGGACGATCCACTAGCAAGGAGCTTCGAGGGAGCAGTGCAAAGGCGACAAGCAGAGGCTACACGTCGACCAGTGGATCGTAACAGGACGATCCACTAGCAAGGAGCTTCGAGGGAGCAGTGCAAGTCGACGAGCAAAGGCAGTCAGTGACAATCCGTGAAAAACAGTGCAAGTCTAGTGGATCGTAACAGGACGATCCACTAGCAAGGAGCTTCGAGGGAGCAGTGCAAAGGCGACAAGCAGAGGCTACACGTCGACCAGTGGATCGTAACAGGACGATCCACTAGCAAGGAGCTTCGAGGCAGCAGTGCAAAGGCGACAAGCAGAGGCTACACGTCGACCAGTGGATCGTAACAGCACGATCCACCAGCAAGGAGCTTCGAAGGAGTCAGTCAGAGACAGCCAATCTGAGACTCACCGCAGTCAGTGCGAAATCTAGGAGCGAAGCCAGACATAGAAGGTCTGATCGCCACCTAGCTGGTACATGGAACGCCGGATATCAAAGGGATATCCCTAGGGCAGTTACCATAATAACATAATAATAATTAAAATAAATAAAACCTCTAGTTAATATATAAAGGATACGTGGTATTAATTATCGCAGCGCAACCAAATATAAATTTGTTGCTCGAACCCATAGCTCGGCTGAGTTTTAGCCCAGCTAAAACTGGACGAACTGAAAAGGTTCGTTACAATGTTGAATGGTCTAAAGAACACAACTTGCTTTAAAGGCGAAGTTATGTCAAAATAGATAAAAAATTAAAATGAGCATTTGGTTTTTTATCGATTATAATTATCGGTGAACTTTGCAAGCGAGTTATTTGAACCGATAGTAGTGAGTCGATATCGATAATCGTCTGCTACTTTGATAGTTTCTATCAATACTTCCCAGTTCTAAGTTGTCAGCTTAGTGACTAGCACATTTTTATTCTGTCTAAAAACAATTGAAAATTAAATTGAATTTATAAAAACAATCGACAAATATGGAAAACAACGTACCGCCTGATCCGCGAGGAATAATAATAAAAGTGAACGATGGCCGCTCATATCAAGAAATAACAATCCCCACGGATTCGCCGGCCCAATACTGCTTTGCGGAGGGATGGGCGACCTCAATCAACATAATTAAGCCGACTCGTAAGTTAACGAAATCTGATGAGTTTTAAGTTAGCCTCTGTTTGATACGCGTGTAGTGTGTAGTCAACACGCTGACAACACACTTTATGTGCGCCTGTGAGTGAGAGTGTGTATGTGTGTGTGTGTGTGTGTGTATTTGGTAATCGAACTGTTGAAAAGAACACAACGAGCAACTAATTCGAACAAAAAACCATTCAATTTGAAGTTAAAACTAAATCAGCTATAGAAATCTGAGCATTCGCCTACTCACATACACATGCACACACACACACACACATAGCCAGTATTTAGGAAAAGTCGCCTCTCTTTAAGAAAGGATAATCAAGCATATTCTAGCTGGTGCTGGCAAGTCAATCAGTGAATCAGTCAATCATCATTCTCTATATTAATGCATATATTCATTTAATTTTAATCTAATATCGCCCTCTCACTGACTCTCTCTCTCTCTCTTTCTTTCTCGCTTTACACAACCACCACCACAAAACCCGGCACCACAAAACCCGGCACCACAAAACCCGGCACCACAAAACCCGGCTGCCTCCATAAATGAGCACAGTAATCATGCCCAGAATCTGAGCACAACTACGGCGGGCAAACTGCAGTTGGCCAGCAATTTGGGTGGCGGCTTCGGCAACGATATGCTGCAGGTCGCAGCAATTAGCAGCAGCAGCAGCAATACTGCCGCCAAGGATCATCCCAGTGGAGTCAATGCCAGCAATTTGGACAGTTTGTTGGGCGCTGGTTCGTCCACAGCAAACAGTGGCTCCACTTTGCTGGGTCTCAGCTCGAATTCAGGCAGTAATCTGAGTGGCAGCAACAAAGGAACAGCATCTGTTGCAAGTGCAACATCCACAACAGCAGCATCAAGCCACAATCAGCCACAATTATAGAGCAGCCCTTCCGTCGCGTCCAAAAAACGCAAAGTGGACATTATCAAATCGAGCGTCAATCTGGATGATCACTATAGCCCCTTTCGGGATATTATTAAGGATGTTCATGTGTCAGCACCTCTAACGGACTTTGAAAAGGAAATCGAGAAAAGCTCCAAGCGGCAACGCACCGAGTTGAGTCCACCCACGCATCAAGCTTCCGCCACCGCCGAGGTGAACGCGACGTTGGCGAGTGGCGCCACAACAGCGACGATAGCTGTGAGTACGACAACGATAGCAGCAGCAACCACAGCGAGCAGCAGCTCAATAGCTACACCAGCAGGAGGGGCAGGAGCTGGTGGCACCACCACGACGAGCAGTGGCAGCAGTTTAGCAGGCGGCATTGCAGCAACCGTTGGTGGTTATGCGAAAAGTGAGGCAAGCAAAACAATTGGCAGCGGCAGCAACAGCAGTAAACATGGCACCAACAACGGCAGCAAGGATGGCAGCAATACTGCCACAAGTGGCAGCAACAGTGCTGCGCCCAGCTTGTATGTCTCGGTGCCGTTGTCCACGGCCAATGTACCTGGTATCAATTTACCCAGCAGCAGCAGCTCAGAAACACATGCCAGCTTGCAACAAGGTGGCGCAGCACAGTCACAAACACAATCGCCACTCATCGCTGGTGCATATGCAGCTGCAGCAAACGCTGGCAACGACAACAGCAGTAGCAGTAGCAGCAGTAGCGGCGGCGGCAATTCTGGCTCATCCTCCTCCTCCAGCGTTATACAGCACCAGAGTGGAAAATCTTCGCCAGCTTTGGGTGCACTGGTGAACAGCAGCGCCAGCACAGTAAATCTAACGGCCACAACAACGGACTCCATTAACTCAGAGTTTACGGGCGTGCCATTTCCCGGCAAGCAGCGGACTCCGTTGGTGCCGAGCAATGCAACTGTTGCTTCGAATCCACTGCAATCCATGTTTGGCGGCGGTGGCATCAATGGCAATATGCCCATACCACAGAGTCTAGAGCAGCTGCTGGAGCATCAGTGGGAGCAGGGCTCACAGTTTCTCATGGAGCAGGCGCAGCACTTTGACATTGCCTCGCTGTTGAACTGTCTGCATCAGCTGCAGAGCGAGAATCTGCGCCTCGAGGAGCATGTGACCAGTTTGCTGGCACGTCGAGATCATCTGCTGGCTTTGAATGCCCGCCTTCAAATACCGCTCAACAATGCGATCAACTATGCCAAAGCCGCCGATGCGCATGATAAGTAGTTGTGGCATCCACTCACTCACTCAGTACTTGGTGACGTCACTATTTGCAACACAAACACCACACAAACACACACACACAAACATCCACACACCCACACACATACAAAAGAAACCACCCAATGGATGAGGAATTAATCCACCTTAATGTTTTAAATATGTTAATGTACATACTACATACATAAATAAATACTCATAACTGCTGCAGATTCTAATGTTATGCTTGTGAGCTGTTAAGCCGTTTGGCGTTGCCAGACCTCACACTAATGCTATGTTATCGCATTAATTGTAATTACACATTAAGTTAATTAACTGGGTACAACAACGGATTTTGTACATAACATATTAATATTACATATTAATTAAACAAAAGTGAAATACAAAAACTTCTTATAAATAATCTTATCAATCAATCTTATAAAACTCCAATGATTGAATGAGAACATGTACAAATATTTACAACTCGAATCACTTTTGCTTTTTATAATTGCTGCTTATAATACACAAGACTTCAGATGTACGTACTGTGAGGAGCCATATAGCGACCACATATAAATATATATGTTTATATATTTATTTGTGCTATTAGCACAAATTTATTAGCAGCTGCACATCAGACCGAAGCCCGGCTCTGTTTGCAGTTGCGGCGAATTCGCTCTCTTTCGTCCTCTCTCTTTCGTGCGCAGGTTGTCAGCCATTTGAGCGTGTCTGCCACACATGTCCACCGAGACATGTGCCGTTATAGTGTGAGGAGTATGGGTGGTACAATATATCCATCCATACTCACACTATCGGCAGACATAGGTTGGCAACAGCGAAATGGCAGTGGAAAATTACCAGAAATCACGCCACCGAGACGATCACGTGATTTCTGGTACAGTCCCGACAAAAGGCCACGACCCGGCCTATAAAAGGAGCGCCGAGACGCACTGAAGAAAGTTCAGAAAGAACCGACACGTAAGGCGGAACCTCTGTCAGTTCGAGTGAAATCCGAGACGCGGAGCAGAAACTCTGTCGAACGACAGAGCAACTTTAATACCAAGTGCAACGGGGACACGCTGCCCAACAAGAGAATCATCTTTCGTCAGCGCGAGCTGCAAATAAGATCAACGCGAGTGCGACAAATAAAACCAACAGCCAGAAAAGGCTTTTGGAATCCAGGACACTGAGGTCCTTGAAGGTTAAAGTAGTGGATCCTTGCTACGTTCACGAGGCGAGGCCTACACAGTGACAAGCCAAGCGTGCGATAATCTGCCTGGAGTTGACAGTATACGAGCGAAATCCGTTTGGTCAAACGGAGCCGTATAAAAGCTGTTGAACCAGAGCGAAGCCGCGGACTGGCGTAACTGGTGTACGGGGTACCTTGAACCAACTTCCCCGAACAGGACCACGCACTGAAACAAACCAAGGCTTCAGCAAGTGGTCGCAAGGAACAAATCCAGACATTACTAAAATTATAAATTGTGTTCTAATTAATTAATTAAATAAAACCATACGAAGCAATTTAATATAAAATAATTGTGTTATTAGTTTTGTTATGAGTTTTACAAATTTGTTGCACGAACTCACAGCTCGACTGAGCTTTAGCCCGGCAGAGAAACGAAGTTCGTTACAACTGGCGCCCAACACTGGTGGTTGTGATAAGTGATACATAATTAAATATATTAAACGAGAAATATGGTTCACGCGTGGGTGTACAACCTAAAAAAAGAGGAACTGTTAAAGTGTGGAGACGAGTTCCAAGTGGAACTGAGTGGCACTCTGGACGTCATGCGTCGACAGTTCGGAGATTGGGTGGATACCCACGAATCCAAACTTCCACACGCCACGCGGATTGCGGAATTGGCGGCGATGCATAGCAGAGCGTCACCAACGAGGGAAAGCGGACAAGTTGCGGATGCAAGAGAAGCGACGAACGTAGATTTCGCCCAGTTGAGCATACCAACAACTAGCGCAGCAGCACGCGGTAGAGACGACAACCACACAGTATGGAAAAAACCCGCACCATACCCATCAAGGAGAGTGTCCACAAGCGACAACACGGCGACAGATATGTATCAAGAATACCCGAGGGTAGCGAAACAAGTCCGGGAATGGAATTTTCGCTTCGACGGCACCACTAAGCCGTTAGAATTCTTGGAGCAAGTCGAGTGGTCAGCCGATACATATGGACTCGACTTGAATTTAATTCCCAGGACCATGCCTGAACTACTCCAGGGAATCGCACTGAAATGGTATGTAGCCAATAATCAGCACTGGACGAGATGGATAACATTTGTCCAGAGTTTTCAAGAGTACTTTCTGCCGAGAGGCTACTTCGAAAACTTGAAGGACGAAGTCAACCACAGACGTCAGGCTATGAACGAGCCATTTAAAGTGTACATGGTGGAAATGCAGACGCTCATGCGGCCACTGAAATATTCGGCAGACACACAACTGCTCAGAATATACAATAACAGCCTACCGGATCTGCGAGCATACGGACGGCCAGATCAATTCAGCGATTTGGAGGAATTGATGTATTTGGCCGTCGTGTTTGAGGAGCTCGAGGCTGACAGAGAAAGATTGAGACAGCAAAGCCACACGGAGCAGAGGTACAACGCTCCGCAGCAGAGGCAGGGACAGCCTCATCAGAGACGCGTGGAGCACTCGAGGTACAACGCCCCGCAGCAAAGGCAACCTCAACAAAGACGCGGGGAGCCACCACGAAGGCATGTGGAGCCACCACAAATGCGCCACTACTGCCAAATAGAGCCAGCGCCAAGGCAAGACGGCCCACGGCTGATGCGGATAGCGGACAGTGGACAGACACAGAGAACCGAAGCCGACACGGGCCCCACACCAGCTCCGAGGACGAGACGCGACAATATACAAACACATATAAATAATACAGCGATGGCCTGCAGATGTTGCGGCCAGGAGGGACACCGTGCGATAGAGTGCACAAATCCTACGCTGGATTATTATTGGATATGTGGACGTATCGGAGTTCGTACGTCGGTATGTTGTCCGTCGGGAGAAGGACACCGGCGTCCACCACCGAGAAGCGAGCGGCAGCCGAAGAAAGGCAGCCCCAAGACGCTAATCGGCAGCCTGCAGGACGAGGGAGCGCAGCTGACAGCGGTCGTAGAGATCGGCAACTGCCAGTACAAGGCTACGATCGATACAGGGGCCACGAGTAGTTTCATTAGCGAGAAGCTAGCTCGTGGACTGTTCGACGTAGGCCGACGACGCGCAACCGAACTGCGAGTCCGCATGGCAGATGGTCGGAACAGCGGAGACCGAGAACAAGTCGAGGTGAATATCAGACTCGGCAGGAGCAGTATGGATATTGCTCTACTGATACTCCCTGGAGTCATCGATGGCTTAGTTCTCGGATGGGATTTTCTGTCAGGCATGGGAACGGTTCTGGAGTGCGCAGGCCTGAGGATAAATATACCGCGAAAGGGAATTCGAGAGCAGCAGGAGGAGAGACTGTACATGGCAAAGACAGTCAAACCAGCCAGGAGTGTTGCAGATGCCAAATCTCGAAAGCCCCGGAAGGAGACATGCCGGAGAGTCTCAACGGTGGAAGACGCAATGGACCAAGCGAATAATAAGTGCCACTGGATCCAGAAGATGCGAACCACCATCGCCAAGAATCCCAGAAAGTTTCCAGACTACAGGGAGAGATCCGGAAACTTATACAGCACATCCCTCACAGAGACGGAACAGAGGATGTGAAAGCCTGGAAATTGTGTGTGCCAACCGACAAGAGGACACAAGTCCTAAAGGAGGACCACAACACCGCCGCCGCAGGACATACCAGCAGTCGAAAGGCAATAGCCCGGGTAGCAGAGCGCTACTATTGGCCAGGATTATATAGAGACGTAAGAGCATATGTCCGGCAATATAAGGCAAGTCAATTGGCCGCGGTCGAGGACTCTCAGGTCCAGGCAAGGCATTGCAAGCTTCGGCGCAGGCAATGGAACCCCCAAATTGGAGACAGGGTGTGGGTGAAAGTACACCACCTGTCAAGTCCAGCGGATAAGCGGATAAGGACGGCCCATGTGAGCAACTTGAAGCCGCATAGCAAGGAGACGGGTGAGTCCCTAAATCCCCAAAATTAAAAGGGGGGGAAGTTAAGTGTGTCTCCAAGACTAAATTTGGATTCACACTTATACACCTAGTATAACAACAAAATAAATATATATATATATATAATAAAACAAACGCCCAGTAGGAAAAGGGTAAGAATAAAAAAAAAGAAAGGGTATACAAAGGTCGTATACACCTATATACATAAAATAATAAAATAAATACGGAGAAATTAAATAAAACGCCCAAAGGAAAGGGTAAGAATAAAATTAAAGGAAGGGTATACAAAGGTCGTATACACCTACTTATAACAAAATAGTAATAACTAAACCAATATATATATATATATATATACACATAAATAAAATAAAACACCAAGCATAACAAAAAAATAACTATAAAACAATAATTGGAGCCCTAAGGCGGGTCCAAACTAGGTAGACAGCCCTGATCGCGGCGAAAAGTCAACACGACACAACTATTGCCGAGAGTAAACAACAGCTATGGCAGTGGGAGAGGATGGCCATGACCTGCGTTTAAAGTTCACGCGCAAAGTGCAACGGCCGTCGAAAGCGTTATGCTTACCGCTGACAAGAAGGAAAGAACAAAACGGCAACAACGCTTGCGCTTCGAGAGAAGAAGTGCAACGACCGCCGAAAGCATATTAACTGCTCTCCAAGCAATGAAAACGTCTGCTCGTCGCTTTGGCGTAAATTTGCAACAACACCGATCACACGCCAAAGAGCGCACGCACAGCAACGGCCGAAAAACGTTCGCTCACCGTTGTTGACGAATCATACAACAACAATGGCTGACCCTAGGAGAGCGCAAGCGCCGCGACCGCTGAAAAACGTTCGCTCACCGTTGTCGACGAATCGCACAACAACAATGGCTTGCACTAGGAGAGCACAAGTGCAACGACCGCCAAAAACACTGTGCTCGGTGCATAGCAACAGCGGATTTAAACACTAATGTAGAGGCGTGCGCAAAACCAAAATTCCGTTGGTTAATCACGCACACTAGTGTTGAGACAGGCACCGGTTAATGGAACAACCCGAGAGAGAGGGTAATAATGAGGTAAAAAGGAAGCTTCAAGCAAGCACACAAGTCAGTACGATCGCTGCGTCCAGGCGACCGGGTGATTTGTATAGTGCGCGTGATACGCGTAAGGCGTACGTGTACGTGTACGTGCGTGTGTGTACGTGTCAATCAAATAAAATTGTGTTATAAGTTGGCAAGGATGACGCGCAATGCAAGCGACACCAACAACAATGCAATTAAATCAAATCAAAACGACAGCGACAGCAGCCAATGCAAAAGCAAGCAGCACAACTCGAGCAGCAACAGGAGCCACCCTAATTGGGATCTGTACTCGAGTCTGATGCTGGACAAGTGGAAGACACTGGTTGGGTGAGTGTGCCTGGCCATTGCCAGCTATTTTGGCTATCGGGGCTATTTGGAGATACGCGATAATCGAGGAATCTGAGGCTAAGTGCCGCCGGCATGCGACACTGGTGCGAACAGAGCCACGCATCATGATGGTCGCAACGAGGGACGCGAAAGCCCATACAATCCTGTCTCCGAGGTCGACGACGGGGAACATGGCGAGTCATCGGACGATGACGACGACACCATGCCCCCCCAGACCTCGAGATGACAAGGGCACCAGCCCTGCTAACGGCGGAGAGCCGATGCACGAGGGCGGAGAGGAGCATGGCCAGTCATCGGGCGATGACGACGACACCATGCTCCCCATTCCCCGGGTCGACGAAGTCAACACCATCTACACATCAACACAACCGCCGCCGTCGGGACAGTGGAAGTCTTCCACTGCCGAAGAAAGAGGGGAGTGTGAGGAGCCATATAGCGACCACATATAAATATATATGTTTATATATTTATTTGTGATATTATTTGTATGCCCCTCACAGCAGCTGCACATCAGACCGAAGCCCGGCTCTGTTTGCAGTTGCGGCGAATTCGCTCTCTTTCGTCCTCTCTCTTTCGTGCGCAGGCTGTCAGCCATTTGAGCGTGTCTGCCACACATGTCCACCGAGACATGTGCCGTTATAGTGTGAGGAGTATGGATGGTACAATATATCCATACTCACACTATCGGCAGACATAGGCAGACCTTTTTTAAGAGGACATATGTTGAATGGTCTAAAGAACACAACTTGCTTTAAAGGCGAAGTTATGTCAAAATAGATAAAAAATTTAAATGAGCATTTGGTTTTTTATCGATTATAATTATCGGTGAACTTTGCAAGCGAGTTATTTGAACCGATAGTCGTGAGTCGATATCGATAATCGTCTGCTACTTTGATAGTTTCTATCAATACTTCCCAGTTCTAAGTTGTCAGCTTAGTGACTAGCACATTTTTATTCTGTCTAAAAACAATTGAAAATTGAATTGAATTTATAAAAACAATCGACAAATATGGAAAACAACGTACCGCCTGATCCGCGAGGAATAATAATAAAAGTGAACGATGGCCGCTCATATCAAGAAATAACAATCCCCACGGATTCGCCGGCCCAATACTGCTTTGCGGAGGGATGGGCGACCTCAATCAACATAATTAAGCCGACTCGTAAGTTAACGAAATCTGATGAGTTTTAAGTTAGCCTCTGTTTGATACGCGTGTAGTGTGTAGTCAACACGCTGACAACACACTTTATGTGCGCCTGTGAGTGAGAGTGTGTATGTGTGTGTGTATGTGTGTGTATTTGGTAATCGAACTGTTGAAAAGAACACAACGAGCAACTAATTCGAACAAAAAACCATTCAATTTGAAGTTAAAACTAAATCAGCTATAGAAATCTGAGCATTCGCCTACTCACATACACATGCACACACACACACACACATAGCCAGTATTTAGGAAAAGTCGCCTCTCTTTAAGAAAGGATAATCAAGCATATTCTAGCTGGTGCTGGCAAGTCAATCAGTGAATCAGTCAATCATCATTCTCAATATTAATGCATATATTCATTTAATTTTAATCTGATATCGCCCTCTCACTGACTCTCTCTCTCTCTCTTTCTTTCTCGCTTTACAGAACCACCACCACAAAACCCGGCACCTGGGCGCTGGTTCGTCCACAGCAAACAGTGGCTCCACTTTGCTGGGTCTCAGCTCGAATTCAGGCAGTAATCTGAGTGGCAGCAACAAAGGAACAGCATCTGTTGCAAGTGCAACATCCACAACAGCAGCATCAAGCCACAATCAGCCACAATTATCGAGCAGCCCTTCCGTCGCGTCCAAAAAACGCAAAGTGGACATTATCAAATCGAGCGTCAATCTGGATGATCACTATAGCCCCTTTCGGGATATTATTAAGGATGTTCATGTGTCAGCACCTCTAACGGACTTTGAAAAGGAAATCGAGAAAAGCTCCAAGCGGCAACGCACCGAGTTGAGTCCACCCACGCATCAAGCTTCCGCCACCGCCGAGGTGAACGCGACGTTGGCGAGTGGCGCCACAACAGCGACGATAGCTGTGAGTACGACAACGATAGCAGCAGCAACCACAGCGAGCAGCAGCTCAATAGCTACACCAGCAGGAGGGGCAGGAGCTGGTGGCACCACCACGACGAGCAGTGGCAGCAGTTTAGCAGGCGGCATTGCAGCAACCGTTGGTGGTTATGCGAAAAGTGAGGCAAGAAAACAATTGGCAGCGGCAGCAACAGCAGTAAACATGGCACCAACAACGGCAGCAAGGATGGCAGCTATACTGCCACAAGTGGCAGCAACAGTGCTGCGCCCAGCTTGTATGTCTCGGTGCCGTTGTCCACGGCCAATGTACCTGGTATCAATTTACCCAGCAGCAGCAGCTCAGAAACACATGCCAGCTTGCAACAAGGTGGCGCAGCACAGTCACAAACACAATCGCCACTCATCGCTGGTGCATATGCAGCTGCAGCAAACGCTGGCAACAACAACAGCAGTAGCAGTAGCAGCAGTAGCGGCGGCGGCAATTCTGGCTCATCCTCCTCCTCCAGCGTTATACAGCACCAGAGTGAAAAATCTTCGCCAGCTTTGGGTGCACTGGTGAACAGCAGCGCCAGCACAGTAAATCTAACGGCCACAACAACGGACTCCATTAACTCAGAGTTTACGGGCGTGCCATTTCCCGGCAAGCAGCGGACTCCGTTGGTGCCGAGCAATGCAACTGTTGCTTCGAATCCACTGCAATCCATGTTTGGCGGCGGTGGCATCAATGGCAATATGCCCATACCACAGAGTCTAGAGCAGCTGCTGGAGCATCAGTGGGAGCAGTTTCTCAGCAGTTTCCCCGCAAGCAGTATTGGGCCGGCGAATCCGTGGGGATTGTTATTTCTTGATTTGAGCGGCCATCGTTCACTTTTATTATTACGATTATCGATATCGACTCACGACTATCGGTTCAAATAACTCGCTTGCAAAGTTCACCGATAATTATAATCGATAAAAAACCAAATGCTCATTTTAATTTTTTATCTATTTTGACATAACTTCGCCTTTAAAGCAAGTTGTGTTCTTTAGACCATTCAACATATGTCCTCTTAAAAAAGGTCTGCCTATGTCTGCCGATAGTGTGAGTATGGATGGATATATTGTACCATCCATACTCCTCACACTATAACGGCACATGTCTCGGTGGACGTGTGTGGCAGACACGCTCAAATGGCTGACAACCTGCGCACGAAAGAGAGAGGACGATAGAGAGCGAATTCACCGCAATTGCAAACAGAGCCGGGCTTCGGTCTGATGTGCAGCTGCTGTGAGGGGCGTACAAATAATATCACAAATAAATATATAAACATATATATTTATATGTGGTCGCTATATGGCTCCTCACACTCCCCTCTTTCTTCGGCAGTGGAAGACTTCCACTGTCCCGACGGCGGCGGTTGTGTTGATGTGTAGATGGTGTTGACTTCGTCGACCCGGGGAATGGGGAGCATGGTGTCGTCGTCATCGCCCGATGACTGGCCATGCTCCTCTCCGCCCTCGTGCATCGGCTCTCCGCCGTTAGAAGGGCTGGTGCCCTTGTCATCTCGAGGTCTGGGGGGGGCATGGTGTCGTCGTCATCGTCCGATGACTCGCCATGTTCCCCGTCGTCGACCTCGGAGACAGGATTGTATGGGCTTTCGCGTCCCTCGTTGCGACCATCATGATGCGTGGCTCTGTTCGCACCAGTGTCGCATGCCGGCGGCACTTAGCCTCAGATTCCTCGATTATCGCGTATCTCCAAATAGCCCCGATAGCCAAAATAGCTGGCAATGGCCAGGCACACTCACCCAACCAGTGTCTTCCACTTGTCCAGCATCAGACTCGAGGACAGATCCCAATTAGGGTGGCTCCTGTTGCTGCTCGAGTTGTGCTGCTTGCTTTTGATCGGCTGCTGTCGCTGTCGCTTTGGTTTGATTTAATTGCATTGTTGTTGGTGTCGCTTGCATTGCGCGTCATCCTTGCCAACTTATAACACAATTTTATTTGATTGACACGTACACACACGCACGTACACGTACACGTACGCCTTACGCGTATCACGCGCACTATACAAGTCACCCGGTCGCCTGGACGCAGCGATCGTACTGACTTGTGTGCTTGCTTGAAGCTTCCTTTTTACCTCATTATTACCCTCTCTCTCGGGTTGTTCTATTAACCGGTGCCTGTCTCAACACTAGTGTGCGTGATTAACCAACGGAATTTTGGTTTTGCGCACGCCTCTACATTAGTGTTTAAATCCGCTGTTGCTATGCACCGAGCACAGTGTTTTTGGCGGTCGTTGCACTTGTGCTCTCCTAGTGCAAGCCATTGTTGTTGTGCGATTCGTCGACAACGGTGAGCGAACGTTTTTCAGCGGTCGCGGCGCTTGCGCTCTCCTAGGGTCAGCCATTGTTGTTGTATGATTCGTCAACAACGGTGAGCGAACGTTTTTCGGCCGTTGCTGTGCGTGCGCTCTTTGGCGTGTGATCGGTGTTGTTGCAAATTTACGCCAAAGCGACGAGCAGACGTTTTCATTGCTTGGAGAGCAGTTAATATGCTTTCGGCGGTCGTTGCACTTCTTCTCTCGAAGCGCAAGCGTTGTTGCCGTTTTGTTCTTTCCTTCTTGTCAGCGGTAAGCATAACGCTTTCGACGGCCGTTGCACTTTGCGCGTGAACTTTAAACGCAGGTCATGGCCATCCTCTCCCACTGCCATAGCTGTTGTTTACTCTCGGCAATAGTTGTGTCGTGTTGACTTTTCGCCGCGATCAGGGCTGTCTACCTAGTTTGGACCCGCCTTAGGGCTCCAATTATTGTTTTATAGTTATTTTTTTGTTATGCTTGGTGTTTTATTTTATTTATGTGTATATATATATATATATATATTGGTTTAGTTATTACTATTTTGTTATAAGTAGGTGTATACGACCTTTGTATACCCTTCCTTTTATTTTATTCTTACCCTTTCCTTTGGGCGTTTTATTTAATTTCTCCGTATTTATTATATTATTTTATGTATTGTGAGGAGCCATATAGCATTGACATAAGCTATATGCGCCCATCGCAACAATTGCCACAAATGTTATGAACCCTCCAAACGATTTGCAGCAGACGACATTGGATCTTACGCCACGTCAGCAGATTTCGTGAACGACGAAAACAACTGCAACCAGGTATTCAACGACGAGAATACCTGCAGCCAGCGAGCAGCACATTATGTAAGAAGACCACAGTGGGCCAACAGCACACGCGGCTCCGATTTCCACCAAGAGCACACGTGCCTACCCCAGCGGCTGGAAAATGGACACCACCACTTGGCGCTGTTGAGAGCGCAAGTGCGCCATCAGCGCATTCCACATCGGATAGCGTGAGACCCAAGTGAGCCGCGGTCGCGAAATAGGTGGTCGCTGCTCGAATTCCAACCAATTGCAGCGATCACAGCAGACCGTGGGAGAGCGGAACGACATATCGGGCAGAAGCAACCGCTGCTCGAATTTCATCGATTGCAGCGACACCAGTGGGCTGCAACCTGGAAGCAGGTGCCCGCTGCCTTACTCCCAACGAATGCAGCGTCGGCGGGAAAACGTGGGAAGTGCAGCGTCAGCAGAAAGGCGTGAGAAACGCCCCAAAAGAGACGGACCACCGACGCGATCTGACCTATAAAAGGGGGCGTCGCAGACCACCAAGGGCAGTCAGTGACAATCCGTGAAAAACAGTGCAAGTCTAGTGGATCGTAACAGGACGATCCACTAGCAAGGAGCTTCGAGGGAGCAGTGCAAAGGCGACAAGCAGAGGCTACACGTCGACCAGTGGATCGTAACAGGACGATCCACTAGCAAGGAGCTTCGAGGGAGCAGTGCAAGTCGACGAGCAGAGGCAGTCAGTGACAATCCGTGAAAAACAGTGCAAGTCTAGTGGATCGTAACAGGACGATCCACTAGCAAGGAGCTTCGAGGGAGCAGTGCAAAGGCGACAAGCAGAGGCTACACGTCGACCAGTGGATCGTAACAGCACGAGCTTCGAAGGAGTCAGTCAGAGACAGCCAATCTGAGACTCACCGCAGTCAGTGCGAAATCTAGGAGCGAAGCCAGACAGAGAAGGTCTGATCGCCACCTAGCTGGTACATGGAACGCCGGATATCAAAGGGATATCCCTAGGGCAGTTACTGTGAGGAGCCATATAGCACTGACATAAGCTATATGCGCCCCTCGCAACAATTGCCACATACGTTATGGGCAACCCTCCAAACGATGTGCAGCAGACGACATTGGATCTTGCGCCACGTCAGCAGATTTCGTCAACGACGAAAACAACTGCAACCAGGTGTTCAACGGCGAGAACACCTGCAGCCAGCGAACAGCACATTACGTAAGAAGACCACAGTGGGCCAACAACACACGCGGCTCCGATTGCCAGCAAGAGCACACGTGCCTACCCCCAGCGGTTGGGAAAACGGACACCACCACTTGGCGCTGTTGAGAGCGCAAGTGCGCCATCAGCACATTCCACATCGGATAGCGTGAGACCCAAGTGGGCAGCGATCACAGCAGAACCTGGGAGAGGCAACCACAGCACACGCGGCTCCGATTTCCACCAAGAGCACACGTGCCTACCCCAGCGACTGGAAAATGGACACCACCACTTGGCGCTGTTGAGAGCGCAAGTGCGCCATCAGCGCATTCTACGGCGAATAGCGTGAGACCCCAGTGAGCCGCGGTCGCGAAATAGGCGATCGCTGCTCGAATTCCAACCAATCGCAGCGATCACAGCAGACCATGGGAAAACGGAACGACAAATCGGGCAGAAGCAACCGCTGCTCGAATGTCATCGATTGCAGCGACACCAGTGGGCTGCAACCTTGAAGCAGGTGACCGCTGCCTTACTCCGCGGGAAGTGCAGCGTCGACGGGAAAACGTGGGAAGTGCAGCGTCGGCGGGAAAACGTGGGAAGTACAGCGTCAGCAGAAAGGCGTGAGAAACGCCCCAAAAGAGACGGACCACCGACGCGATCTGACCTATAAAAGGGGGCGTCACAGACCACCAAGGGTCAGCCAAACTACGCGTCAACAGTGCGGACGAATATAACCGGAGTGCGACACAGTTCGAACGGGATATAATAATAAGATACGAGCGAGTTAAAAATAGTAGTGCAAAATAATACTAAGTGAAAAATAAATACAACAGTAAGAACTAGTCTTAAGAACGAATGTAATAAAAATCCCTAAATTAACATAAAAAGTGTTATTAATTGTCGCAAACGCAACTAAACAAAATTTGTTGCTCGAACCCATAGCTCGACTGAGTTTTAGCCCAGCTAAAACTGAACGGACTAAAAAGGTTCGTTACATTACCATAATAACATAATAATAATTAAAATAAATAAAACCTCTAGTTAATATATAAAGGATACGTGGTATTAATTATCGCAGCGCAACCAAATATAAATTTGTTGCTCGAACCCATAGCTCGGCTGAGTTTTAGCCCAGCTAAAACTGGACGAACTGAAAAGGTTCGTTACAATGTTGAATGGTCTAAAGAACACAACTTGCTTTAAAGGCGAAGTTATGTCAAAATAGATAAAAAATTAAAATGAGCATTTGGTTTTTTATCGATTATAATTATCGGTGAACTTTGCAAGCGAGTTATTTGAACCGATAGTCGTGAGTCGATATCGATAATCGTCTGCTACTTTGATAGTTTCTATCAATACTTCCCAGTTCTAAGTTGTCAGCTTAGTGACTAGCACATTTTTATTCTGTCTAAAAACAATTGAAAATTGAATTGAATTTATAAAAACAATCGACAAATATGGAAAACAACGTACCGCCTGATCCGCGAGGAATAATAATAAAAGTGAACGATGGCCGCTCAAATCAAGAAATAACAATCCCCAAGGATTCGCCGCCCCAATACTGCTTTGCGGGGGGATGGGCGACCTCAATCAACATAATTAAGCCGACTCGTAAGTTAACGAAATCTGATGAGTTTTAAGTTAGCCTCTGTTTGATACGCGTGTAGTGTGTAGTCAACACGCTGACAACACACTTTATGTGCGCCTGTGAGTGAGAGTGTGTATGTGTGTGTGTGTGTGTGTGTGTATTTGGTAATCGAACTGTTGAAAAGAACACAACGAGCAACTAATTCGAACAAAAAACCATTCAATTTGAAGTTAAAACTAAATCAGCTATAGAAATCTGAGCATTCGCCTACTCACATACACATGCACACACACACACACACATAGCCAGTATTTAGGAAAAGTCGCCTCTCTTTAAGAAAGGATAATCAAGCATATTCTAGCTGGTGCTGGCAAATCAATCAGTCAATCATCATTCTCTATATTAATGCATATATTCATTTAATTTTAATCTAATATCGCCCTCTCACTGACTCTCTCTCTCTTTCTTTCTCGCTTTACAGAACCACCACCACAAAACCCGGCACCACAAAACCCGGCTGCCTCCATAAATGAGCACAGTAATCATGCCCAGAATCTGAGCACAACTACGGCGGGCAAACTGCAGTTGGCCAGCAATTTGGGTGGCGGCTTCGGCAACGATATGCTGCAGGTCGCAGCAATTAGCAGCAGCAGCAGCAATACTGCCGCCAAGGATCATCCCAGTGGAGTCAATGCCAGCAATTTGGACAGTTTGTTGGGCGCTGGTTCGTCCACAGCAAACAGTGGCTCCACTTTGCTGGGTCTCAGCTCGAATTCAGGCAGTAATCTGAGTGGCAGCAACAAAGGAACAGCATCTGTTGCAAGTGCAACATCCACAACAGCAGCATCAAGCCACAATCAGCCACAATTATCGAGCAGCCCTTCCGTCGCGTCCAAAAAACGCAAAGTGGACATTATTAAATCGAGCGTCAATCTGGATGATCACTATAGCTTTCGGGATATTATTAAGGATGTTCATGTGTCAGCACCTCTAACGGACTTTGAAAAGGAAATCGAGAAAAGCTCCAAGCGGCAACGCACCGAGTTGAGTCCACCCACGCATCAAGCTTCCGCCACCGCCGAGGTGAACGCGACGTTGGCGAGTGGCGCCACAACAGCGACGATAGCTGTGAGTACGACAACGATAGCAGCAGCAACCACAGCGAGCAGCAGCTCAATAGCTACACCAGCAGGAGGGGCAGGAGCTGGTGGCACCACCACGACGAGCAGTGGCAGCAGTTTAGCAGGCGGCATTGCAGCAACCGTTGGTGGTTATGCGAAAAGTGAGGCAAGCAAAACAATTGGCAGCGGCAGCAACAGCAGTAAACATGGCACCAACAACGGCAGCAAGGATGGCAGCTATACTGCCACAAGTGGCAGCAACAGTGCTGCGCCCAGCTTGTATGTCTCGGTGCCGTTGTCCACGGCCAATGTACCTGGTATCAATTTACCCAGCAGCAGCAGCTCAGAAACACATGCCAGCTTGCAACAAGGTGGCGCAGCACAGTCACAAACACAATCGCCACTCATCGCTGGTGCATATGCAGCTGCAGCAAACGCTGGCAACAACAACAGCAGTAGCAGTAGCAGCAGTAGCGGCGGCGGCAATTCTGGCTCATCCTCCTCCTCCAGCGTTATACAGCACCAGAGTGAAAAATCTTCGCCAGCTTTGGGTGCACTGGTGAACAGCAGCGCCAGCACAGTAAATCTAACGGCCACAACAACGGACTCCATTAACTCAGAGTTTACGGGCGTGCCATTTCCCGGCAAGCAGCGGACTCCGTTGGTGCCGAGCAATGCAACTGTTGCTTCGAATCCACTGCAATCCATGTTTGGCGGCGGTGGCATCAATGGCAATATGCCCATACCACAGAGTCTAGAGCAGCTGCTGGAGCATCAGTGGGAGCAGTTTCTCAGCAGTTTCCCCGCAAGCAGTATTGGGCCGGCGAATCCGTGGGGATTGTTATTTCTTGATTTGGGCGGCCATCGTTCACTTTTATTATTATTCCTCGCGGATCAGGCGGTACGTTGTTTTCCATATTTGTCGATTGTTTTTATAAATTCAATTCAATTTTCAATTGTTTTTAGACAGAATAAAAATGTGCTAGTCACTAAGCTGACAACTTAGAACTGGGAAGTATTGATAGAAACTATCAAAGTAGCAGACGATTATCGATATCGACTCACGACTATCGGTTTAAATAACTCGCTTGCAAAGTTCACCGATAATTATAATCGATAAAAAACCAAATGCTCATTTTAATTTTTTATCTATTTTGACATAACTTCGCCTTTAAAGCAAGTTGTGTTCTTTAGACCATTCAACATATGTCCTCTTAAAAAAGGTCTGCCTATGTCTGCCGATAGTGTGAGTATGGATGGATATATTGTACCATCCATACTCCTCACACTATAACGGCACATGTCTCGGTGGACATGTGTGGCAGACACGCTCAAATGGCTGACAACCTGCGCACGAAAGAGAGAGGACGAAAGAGAGCGAATTCGCCGCAACTGCAAACAGAGCCGGGCTTCGGTCTGATGTGCAGCTGCTGTGAGGGGCGTACAAATAATATCACAAATAAATATATAAACATATATATTTATATGTGGTCGCTATATGGCTCCTCACACTCCCCTCTTTCTTCGGCAGTGGAAGACTTCCACTGTCCCGACGGCGGCGGTTGTGTTGATGTGTAGATGGTGTTGACTTCGTCGACCCGGGGAATGGGGAGCATGGTGTCGTCGTCATCGCCCGATGACTGGCCATGCTCCTCTCCGCCCTCGTGCATCGGCTCTCCGCCGTTAGCAGGGCTGGTGCCCTTGTCATCTCGAGGTCTGGGGGGGCATGGTGTCGTCGTCATCGTCCGATGACTCGCCATGTTCCCCGTCGTCGACCTCGGAGACAGGATTGTATGGGCTTTCGCGTCCCTCGTTGCGACCATCATGATGCGTGGCTCTGTTCGCACCAGTGTCGCATGCCGGCGGCACTTAGCCTCAGATTCCTCGATTATCGCGTATCTCCAAATAGCCCCGATAGCCAAAATAGCTGGCAATGGCCGGGCACACTCACCCAACCAGTGTCTTCCACTTGTCCAGCATCAGACTCGAGGACAGATCCCAATTAGGGTGGCTCCTGTTGCTGCTCGAGTTGTGCTGCTTGCTTTTGCATCGGCTGCTGTCGCTGTCGTTTTGATTTGATTTAATTGCATTGTTGTTGGTGTCGCTTGCATTGCGCGTCATCCTTGCCAACTTATAACACAATTTTATTTGATTGACACGTACACACACGCACGTACACGTACACGTACGCCTTACGCGTATCTCGCGCACTATACAAGTCACCCGGTCGCCTGGACGCAGCGATCGTACTGACTTGTGTGCTTGCTTGAAGCTTCCTTTTTACCTCATTATTACCCTCTTTCTCGGGTTGTTCTATTAACCGGTGCCTGTCTCAACACTAGTGTGCGTGATTAACCAACGGAATTTTGGTTTTGCGCACGCCTCTACATTAGTGTTTAAATCCGCTGTTGCTATGCACCGAGCACAGTGTTTTTGGCGGTCGTTGCACTTGTGCTCTCCTAGTGCAAGCCATTGTTGTTGTGCGATTCGTCGACAACGGTGAGCGAACGTTTTTCAGCGGTCGCGGCGCTTGCGCTCTCCTAGGGTCAGCCATTGTTGTTGTATGATTCGTCAACAACGGTGAGCGAACGTTTTTCGGCCGTCACTGTGCGTGCGCTCTTTGGCGTGTGATCGGTGTTGTTGCAAATTTACGCCAAAGCGACGAGCAGACGTTTTCATTGCTTGGAGAGCAGTTAATATGCTTTCGGCGGTCGTTGCACTTCTTCTCTCGAAGCGCAAGCGTTGTTGCCGTTTTGTTCTTTCCTTCTTGTCAGCGGTAAGCATAACGCTTTCGACGGCCGTTGCACTTTGCGCGTGAACTTTAAACGCAGGTCATGGCCATCCTCTCCCACTGCCATAGCTGTTGTTTACTCTCGGCAATAGTTGTGTCGTGTTGACTTTTCGCCGCGATCAGGGCTGTCTACCTAGTTTGGACCCGCCTTAGGGCTCCAATTATTGTTTTATAGTTATTTTTTTGTTATGCTTGGTGTTTTATTTTATTTATGTGTATATATATATATATATATATTGGTTTAGTTATTACTATTTTGTTATAAGTAGGTGTATACGACCTTTGTATACCCTTCCTTTTATTTTATTCTTACCCTTTCCTTTGGGCGTTTTATTTAATTTCTCCGTATTTATTATATTATTTTATGTATTGTGAGGAGCCATATAGCATTGACATAAGCTATATGCGCCCATCGCAACAATTGCCACAAATGTTATGAACCCTCCAAACGATTTGCAGCAGACGACATTGGATCTTACGCCACGTCAGCAGATTTCGTCAACGACGAAAACAACTGCAATCAGGTATTCAACGACGAGAATACCTGCAGCCAGCGAGCAGCACATTATGTAAGAAGACCACAGTGGGCCAACAGCACACGCGGCTCCGATTTCCACCAAGAGCACACGTGCCTACCCCAGCGGCTGGAAAATGGACACCACCACTTGGCGCTGTTGAGAGCGCAAGTGCGCCATCAGCGCATTCCACATCGGATAGCGTGAGACCCAAGTGAGCCGCGGTCGCGAAATAGGTGGTCGCTGCTCGAATTCCAACCAATTGCAGCGATCACAGCAGACCGTGGGAGAGCGGAACGACATATCGGGCAGAAGCAACCGCTGCTCGAATTTCATCGATTGCAGCGACACCAGTGGGCTGCAACCTGGAAGCAGGTGCCCGCTGCCTTACTCCCAACGAATGCAGCGTCGGCGGGAAAACGTGGGAAGTGCAGCGTCAGCAGAAAGGCGTGAGAAACGCCCCAAAAGAGACGGACCACCGACGCGATCTGACCTATAAAAGGGGGCGTCGCAGACCACCAAGGGCAGTCAGTGACAATCCGTGAAAAACAGTGCAAGTCTAGTGGATCGTAACATGACGATCCACTAGCAAGGAGCTTCGAGGGAGCAGTGCAAAGGCGACAAGCAGAGGCTACACGTCGACCAGTGGATCGTAACAGGACGATCCACTAGCAAGGAGCTTCGAGGGAGCAGTGCAAAGGCGATAAGCAGAGGCTACACGTCGACCAGTGGATCGTAACAGGACGATCCACCAGCAAGGAGCTTCGAAGGAGTCAGTCAGAGACAGCCAATCTGAGACTCCCCGCAGTCAGTGCGAAATCTAGGAGCGAAGCCAGACAGAGAAGGTCTGATCGCCACCTAGCTGGTACATGGAACGCCGGATATCAAAGGGATATCCCTATGGCAGTTACCATAATAACATAATAATAATTAAAATAAATAAAACCTCTAGTTAATATATAAAGGATACGTGGTATTAATTATCGCAGCGCAACCAAATATAAATTTGTTGCTCGAACCCATAGCTCGGCTGAGTTTTAGCCCAGCTAAAACTGGACGAACTGAAAAGGTTCGTTACAATGTTGAATGGTCTAAAGAACACAACTTGCTTTAAAGGCGAAGTTATGTCAAAATAGATAAAAAATTAAAATGAGCATTTGGTTTTTTATCGATTATAATTATCGGTGAACTTTGCAAGCGAGTTATTTGAACCGATAGTCGTGAGTCGATATCGATAATCGTCTGCTACTTTGATAGTTTCTATCAATACTTCCCAGTTCTAAGTTGTCAGCTTAGTGACTAGCACATTTTTATTCTGTCTAAAAACAATTGAAAATTGAATTGAATTTATAAAAACAATCGACAAATATGGAAAACAACGTACCGCCTGATCCGCGAGGAATAATAATAAAAGTGAACGATGGCCGCTCAAATCAAGAAATAACAATCCCCACGGATTCGCCGGCCCAATACTGCTTTGCGGGGGGATGGGCGACCTCAATCAACATAATTAAGCCGACTCGTAAGTTAACGAAATCTGATGAGTTTTAAGTTAGCCTCTGTTTGATACGCGTGTAGTGTGTAGTCAACACGCTGACAACACACTTTATGTGCGCCTGTGAGTGAGAGTGTGTATGTGTGTGTGTGTGTGTATTTGGTAATCGAACTGTTGAAAAGAACACAACGAGCAACTAATTCGAACAAAAAACCATTCAATTTGAAGTTAAAACTAAATCAGCTATAGAAATCTGAGCATTCGCCTACTCACATACACATGCACACACACACACACACATAGCCAGTATTTAGGAAAAGTCGCCTCTCTTTAAGAAAGGATAATCAAGCATATTCTAGCTGGTGCTGGCAAGTCAATCAGTCAATCATCATTCTCTATATTAATGCATATATTCATTTAATTTTAATCTAATATCGCCCTCTCTCTGACTCTCTCTCTCTCTCTCTTTCTTTCTCGCTTTACACAACCACCACCACAAAACACGGCACCACAAAACCCGGCACCACAAAACCCGGCTGCCTCCATAAATGAGCACAGTAATCATGCCCAGAATCTGAGCACAACTACGGCGGGCAAACTGCAGTTGGCCAGCAATTTGGGTGGCGGCTTCGGCAACGATATGCTGCAGGTCGCAGCAATTAGCAGCAGCAGCAGCAATACTGCCGCCAAGGATCATCCCAGTGGAGTCAATGCCAGCAATTTGGACAGTTTGTTGGGCGCTGGTTCGTCCACAGCAAACAGTGGCTCCACTTTGCTGGGTCTCAGCTCGAATTCAGGCAGTAATCTGAGTGGCAGCAACAAAGGAACAGCATCTGTTGCAAGTGCAACATCCACAACAGCAGCATCAAGCCACAATCAGCCACAATTATCGAGCAGCCCTTCCGTCGCGTCCAAAAAACGCAAAGTGGACATTATCAAATCGAGCGTCAATCTGGATGATCACTATAGCTTTCGGGATATTATTAAGGATGTTCATGTGTCAGCACCTCTAACGGACTTTGAAAAGGAAATCGAGTCAAACGGAGCCGTATAAAAGCTGTTGAACCAGAGCGAAGCCGCGGACTGGCGTAACTGGTGTACGGGGTGCCTTGAACCAACTTCCCCGAACAGGACCACGCACTGAAACAAACCAAGGCTTCAGCAAGTGGTCGCAAGGAACAAATCCAGACATTACTAAAATTTTAAATTGTGTACAACCTAAAAAAAGAGGAACTGTTAAAGTGTGGAGACGAGTTCCAAGTGGAACTGAGTGGCACTCTGTACGTCATGCGTCGACAGTTCGGAGATTGGGTGGATACCCACGAATCCAAACTTCCACACGCCACGCGGATTGCGGAATTGGCGGCGATGCATAGCAGAGCGTCACCAACGAGGGAAAGCGGACAAGTGGCGGATGCAAGAGAAGCGACGAACGTAGATTTCGCCCAGTTGAGCATACCAACAACTAGCGCAGCAGCACGCGGTAGAGACGACAACCACACAGTATGGAAAAAACCCGCACCATACCCATCAAGGAGAGTGTCCACAAGCGACAACACGGCGACGGATATGTATCAAGAATACCCGAGGGTAGCGAAACAAGTCCGGGAGTGGAATTTTCGCTTCGACGGCACCACTAAGCCGTTAGAATTCTTGGAGCAAGTCGAGTGGTCAGCCGATACATATGGACTCGACTTGAATTTAATTCCCAGGACCATGCCTGAACTACTCCAGGGAATCGCACTGAAATGGTATGTAGCCAATAATCAGCACTGGACGAGATGGATAACATTTGTCCAGAGTTTTCAAGAGTACTTTCTGCCGAGAGGCTACTTCGAAAACTTGAAGGACGAAGTCAACCACAGACGTCAAGCTATGAACGAGCCATTTAAAGTGTACATGGTGGAAATGCAGACGCTCATGCGGCCACTGAAATATTCGGCAGACACACAACTGCTCAGAATATACAATAACAGCCTACCGGATCTGCGAGCATACGCACGGCCAGATCAATTCAGCGATTTGGAGGAATTGATGTATTTGGCCGTCGTGTTTGAAGAGCTCGAGGCTGACAGAGAAAGATTGAGACAGCAAAGCCACACGGAGCAGAGGTACAACGCTCCGCAGCAGAGGCAGGGATAGCCTCATCAGAGACGCGTGGAGCACTCGAGGTACAACGCCCCGCAGCAAAGGCAACCTCAACAAAGACGCGGGGAGCCACCACGAAGGCATGTGGAGCCACCACAAATGCGCCACTACTGCCAAATAGAGCCAGCGCCAAGGCAAGACGGCCCACGGCTGATGCGGATAGCGGACAGTGGACAGACACAGAGAACCGAAGCCGACACGGGCCCCACACCAGCTCCGAGGACGAGACGCGACAATATACAAACACATATAAATAATACAGCGATGGCCTGCAGATGTTGCGGCCAGGAGGGACACCGTGCGATAGAGTGCACAAATCCTACGCTGGATTATTATTGGATATGTGGACGTATCGGAGTTCGTACGTCGGTATGTTGTCCGTCGGGAGAAGGACACCGGCGTCCACCACCGAGAAGCGAGCGGCAGCCGAAGAAAGGCAGCCCCAAGACGCTAATCGGCAGCCTGCAGGACGAGGGAGCGCAGCTGACAGCGGTCGTAGAGATCGGCAACTGCCAGTACAAGGCTACGATCGATACAGGGGCCACGAGTAGTTTCATTAGCGAGAAGCTAGCTCGTGGACTGTTCGACGTAGGCCGACGACGCGCAACCGAACTGAACGAGAACAAGTCGAGGTGAATATCAGACTCGGCAGGAGCAGTATGGATATTGCTCTACTGATACTCCCTGGAGTCATCGATGGCTTAGTTCTCGGATGGGATTTTCTGTCAGGCATGGGAACGGTTTTGGAGTGCGCAGGCCTGAGGATAAATATACCGCGAAAGGGAATTCGAGAGCAGCAGGAGGAGAGACTGTACATGGCAAAGACAGTCAAACCAGCCAGGAGTGTTGCAGATGCCAAATCTCGAAAGCCCCGGAAGGAGACATGCCGGAGAGTCTCAACGGTGGAAGACGCGATGGACCAAGCGAATAATAAGTGCCACTGGATCCAGAAGATGCGAACCACCATCGCCAAGAATCCCAGAAAGTTTCCAGACTACAGGGAGAGATCCGGAAACTTATACAGCACATCCCTCACAGAGACGGAACAGAGGATGTGAAAGCCTGGAAATTGTGTGTGCCAACCGACAAGAGGACACAAGTCCTAAAGGAGGACCACAACACCGCCGCCGCAGGACATACCAGCAGTCGAAAGGCAATAGCCCGGGTAGCAGAGCGCTACTATTGGCCAGGATTATATAGAGACGTAAGAGCATATGTCCGGCAATATAAGGCAAGTCAATTGGCCGCGGTCGAGGACTCTCAGGTCCAGGCAAGGCATTGCAAGCTTCGGCGCAGGCAATGGAACCACCAAATTGGAGACAGGGTGTGGGTGAAAGTACACCACCTGTCTAGTCCAGCGGATAAGCGGATAAGGACGGCCCATGTGAGCAACTTGAAGCCGCATAGCAAGGAGACGGGTGAGTCCCTAAATCCCCAAAATTAAAAGGGGGGGGAAGTTAAGTGTGTCTCCAAGACTAAATTTGGATTCACACTTATACACCTAGTATAACAACAAAATAAATATATATATATATATAATAAAACAAACGCCCAGTAGGAAAAGGGTAAGAATTAAAAAAAAGAAAGGGTATACAAAGGTCGTATACACCTATATACATAAAATAATAAAATAAATACGGAGAAATTAAATAAAACGCCCAAAGGAAAGGGTAAGAATAAAATTAAAGGAAGGGTATACAAAGGTCGTATACACCTACTTATAACAAAATAGTAATAACTAAACCAATATATATATATATATATATATACACATATGTTCGAGTACGAACATGTGACGAAGTGAGATGCTGATAGCTGACCCATGCAAGACAGCATTGTTTAAATAGAAACATGAGATATGCTGATAGCTAGCTCATGCAGAGCCCGCAAGATTAGGCACTTGAGGCTGGCTTGCATGGGGTTAAGCTATTTTTAGAGAGGTCGATGGAGTGAGACGCCTTACAAGCGGCTGCACTCGATAGAGTGAAATAGCGGTCGCCTTACAAACGGCCGTACTCGATAAGGGACCAATGCAGTTGCCTTAAGCGGCTGCATAGTGTATTTTAATGTATTTCTATGTATTTTAGGTTTAAGAGTTTTATATAAATAAAGGGCCTGCTCGTCAGAGCGGGCAGTCTGAATTTACAACTCAACTCGAAAAGTGTGTAATAATTATACACATAAATAAAATAAAACACCAAGCATAACAAAAAAATAACTATAAAACAATAATTGGAGCCCTAAGGCGGGTCCAAACTAGGTAGACAGCCCTGATCGCGGCGAAAAGTCAACACGACACAACTATTGCCGAGAGTAAACAACAGCTATGGCAGTGGGAGAGGATGGCCATGACCTGCGTTTAAAGTTCACGCGCAAAGTGCAACGGCCGTCGAAAGCGTTATGCTTACCGCTGACAAGAAGGAAAGAACAAAACGGCAACAACGCTTGCGCTTCGAGAGAAGAAGTGCAACGACCGCCGAAAGCATATTAACTGCTCTCCAAGCAATGAAAACGTCTGCTCGTCGCTTTGGCGTAAATTTGCAACAACACCGATCACACGCCAAAGAGCGCACGCACAGCAACGGCCGAAAAACGTTCGCTCACCGTTGTTGACGAATCATACAACAACAATGGCTGACCCTAGGAGAGCGCAAGCGCCGCGACCGCTGAAAAACGTTCGCTCAGCGTTGTCGACGAATGCCGAATACAATCAAACTATGTACTCCTAGCCACAGCACGAGTCCTAAATGAAGGAAACAACAACAGACAGGAGAATCCAGAGCTCTACTTGACTCCGGTTCACAAGTCAACGTCATCTCGGAGAGAGTACTAAAGAGGTTGAATCTCAAGGGTCAAAGTCTGAATTTCAAATCCATGGAATTGGCGGACAAACATAAACATCGAGATTATTATTAATATCCATTTTGTTGAACCTCTTTCTTAGGTTAGTGTATTGAAATATAAGACGATCCAGTTTTATTTTATAGGATACAAAGTAGTGGCAAGCACATGTATCAGCTCCTTCTGTTGCATCATTCGAGGAGCACACCGTCAAGTGCTCTCCATATTGTGATTTATTAAGATTTTAGGGTTCATACTCTAAGTAATATTCTCGGTATTCCTCCAACAGTTTGACATGCTCAGGAAAAAGGACATCCTCAAACTCCTAGAGGATATCATAAATTTTCCTCACATTTGTTTTAAATCCTTAATTCGAAATTAGACCCATAATGTTGTGTGTGTTCTTCAAAACCAGAAATGCAACTAAAGAATTATTTTTCTACTTTATTTATAAGAGCCTATACTTATGTCAATTTCTTTTGTAATACTTGTCTATACTGGTTCACATCTTTTTTTATTTATTTTCCCATCTTTCTTGAAACATAAACGAGCTAGGTCAATTTCTGCTTCATCTCCATACGTTACATCTAAATCTAAAAGTTGTACATCATATTTTCCCATCTTTGAACATTTAGGAATAATGTAATTATTTTATATATATTACAAATTTGATTTTTCAGCAACGTATTTTAACATAAGAATGATATATATTCAATTTTATTACCATATTGATTTAAAATTAATATGCATTGCTTATCTGATTTTCTAATTTTAAAATGACACTTTATGCTTTCAATCTTGGGATTATCCATTAATGTATGATGCATCAAGAACTCAAACTGCTCAAGCCTTAACTGGTAGTAGTTGTTATTTCCATAAAATCCTTGGATGTCGACAACTACTTGATTCTCCATCAAATTTATTTGAACGATGCGCTGAACTAATCCCGTTAATGGTGAATACTCAACTAACCGATAGTACATAAGTAGACAATATACTTTAGTGTTTCTAACACTGACACTATCCAACTCAATGGAAACTCTGATATCAATCGGGCCAGTTTTTACAGTCTCATTCTGGTGTGTTAGATCTATAACAACAATTGGTGCTTTTTCTTTGAATTCCTTAGGTGTTAACAACGATTCAATCTGCTTCATATAGTAACTTGCTTGAAAATTTGCATACATATCATACAAACTTACAAATCGATCACGATTAAAATTTATATTCATATCATCATAGGGATACGTCTCAGAGTTCAAGTACACTTCCAAGTTTCGCAAATGATTTTGAATCAATTTATTATCTAGTACAAAGGCTATTATAGCAAATCGAGGTCGTTCTCTATTGGCTGCAAGCTTGACATTCCATACGTGATGAGTACCATCTACTAGTGTTAGATTGAGATAACAATCCCAACTGCGGAATGCTAGCGGTAGTGAGCCTCTATTTTTTGTTATGTTTAACCTTAGTAATTTCTTCTCATCACTGAGAGTAATATGTGGTACTTTCCATGTAATATTAGTTATATTTAATTTATACTCAGTACTATCAATTTTAGTATGACATACTTCATCCATATTTTTAGTTATGAGTAGAATTGGTTCATGTTTACAATTTAATAAGACTTTGCTATAGTCTTCACAAAATCCAAGCAGGTTTTTTAAGAGGAAGAGAGAAATTAAAATATCCATCATTTGCCAGTTGTTTTTCGTTTCCATTAAACCATTCAGAATTCTCAAGCATGCGACTTTAAGGCTTATTCAAGGAAATATAGTTTTTTAAGGTTGATGAAGTGCAACAAACCTATTTCGATCAATTTCAATTCCATTCAAGTCATATCCAACATCATCTAAAAGATAGCTGATGCAATTGTTTTTTAGTTTACCACCTCCAGTAGGCGTATTGTTAGCCAAAGAAATCAAGCCCTCAATATTAATAACACCTTATTTGGCTCAGTGTCAAAGAAAAAAAGTAATTGCCTGCCATAAGCAAATTATTTAATATTTTTCAAAAATTCCAAAAACTGATGGTAGGTATATATATTAACCACAAATTTTAATATATGCGTCCACGAGGCCGGGTGATTTGTATAGTACGCGTGTGCTTACGTGTGTGTACTAAAATAAAAAAAACCAAATCAAATAAAATTGTGTTATAAGTTGGCAAGGAAGGCGCGCAATGCAGGCGGCACCAACAGCAGGCGCTTAAATCGAATCAAACAGCCAGCAGCAGCAGCAGCCAATGCAAAAAGGAAGCAGCACAGCTCGAGCAGCAACAGGAGCAACCTGAATTAAAATCTGTTCTCGAGTCTGATGGTGGACAAGTGGATACAACACTGGATGGATACGGTTGGACGCATCATGACGGGGTGCAAACCTGACAGGATACATTCGAGGTGAAGACCTCGTTTGTACAATATAACGGCGATAAGCAGTGTGGCGGCGATTGGACGGCCCGCATCTCGTTGCGGAATACGACGAGGGCCTGGGACCGGAGTAGATCGTTGATCTGGTATGTAACATTGGATGAGCGCACCAACGAGCACATCAACACAAGCGTCGCCGTTTGGACAGTGGAAGTCTTCCACTGCCGAAGAAAGGGGGAGTGTGAGGAGCCATATAGCCTTGGTAAATAAATATACATAAAATGTGTATTTATGCTATATGCGCCCCTCACAGTAACTGTATATCAGACCGAAATCCGGCACTGATTGCAGTTGCGGCGAATTCGTTTTCTTTCGCGCTCTCTCTTTTTCACGCAGGTTGTCAGCCATATGAGCGTGTCTGACACACAGGTCCACCAGGACATATGCCGTTATGGTGTGAGGCGTATGACGAGCGCAATATTGCCATCCATACTCACACTAACGGCAGACATCGGCTGGCGCCAGCAGATGTCAGTGGAAAATTGCCAGAAATCATGCCACCGAGGCGATCGCGTGATTTTTTGTACATTCCCGACAAAAGGCCGCGACGCGGGCTATATAAAGAGCAGCCCAGGCGACATAGTTCAGTTCAGTCAGAACCCATACGAGAAGGGAAACTCTGTCGAAACAGAGTCGAAAAGTCAAAGTTCAGAAGCGCTGAAGCTATGAACAAAATCTACGCGAGTGCAGCGGGCAAGTAAAACGACAGTGAACAACATAAGAGTGAAAGTGCTTATCGAACAGAACGATACGCAACCAAGGAGCATCGAAGGACTCGACGCTGCCTGGACGATACACCAACAAGGAGCATCGAAGGACTCGACGATTTTTGACATTCGAAGCCACATGCAGTGCTGATAAAAAAAATGTTAGCACTAAACAGAATGAATGCATGTCGACTGGATCAGAATTCATTTGTTATTTCTGTGGAAAACCAAATCACGCCAGGTTTAAGTGCACGGAATTCCTGAAAACGACCCCATTAGAGAGGTTAAATTGGGTTCAAAAGCAGAAACTATGTGTAAAATGTTTTAATCGTGACCGTACCGCAAAAACATGCCCAAGAAAAGATTGTTTTAAATGCAATAAAGGGCATAACACATTGTTACATTTGGAAGTCAAACCTGATTTCAAAGTATCAGCTTCGGCAAGTAGTATACAATCAAACTATGTACTCCTAGCCACAGCATGAGTCCTAAATGAAGGAAACAACAACAGACAGGAGAATCCAGAGCTCTACTTGACTCCGGTTCACAGGTCAACGTCATCTCGGAGAGAGTACTAAAGAGGTTGAATCTCAAGGGTCAAAGTCTGAATTTCAAACCCATGGAATTGGCGGACAAACATAAACATCGAGAGCAAGAGTGAATGTTATGATTAAATCTCATAATAATAAATTCAACTCAAGGTTAGAAGCGATCGTGTTGCCGCACTTTTTATCTAATCAACCAGCACAGCCAATCGACACTTCTCGTTGGAAGTGTCCGGCAGCCATTACTTTGGCGGATCCCTCATTTGACAAGCCTGGAAGAATTGACGTAATTCTAGGAGCAGAATATTATTTTGAAATCATTCAAAATAATCATTTCAAAATTGGAAAAGGTATGCCAGAAAACCAAGCTAGGATGGATATAGCAGATGCATCGACAACAATAAACACATGCTCAGTACTAACTGAAGAAGAGAAGCTAGATCAACAAATAGCTAAATTTTGGGAATTGGACTCTTTCGAAACAAACGAATCTTGCATTTCTCCGTTGGAGAAACAATGCGAAAAACATTTTCTGCAGAACATAAAAATTGCAGTCGACAATAAACTCATCGTTCGACTCCCATTTTTGGAAAACACTTCAGCCCTGGGGGAGAGTCGTGATCTGGCGACACGAAGATTCTTGTGTTTGGAAAAACGACTTACTTGAGATCCTGCCACTAAAGCCAGCTATGTTCAGTTCATGAAAGAATACGAAGCCCTGGGCCATATGAAGGAAATGCACACAAAGGAAGCAGCAAAGGCCCGCTATTTCATACCACTTAATTGTGTTGTCAAGCCCGACAGTTCCACAACAAAATTAAGAGTAGTTTTTGATGCTTCTGCAGTCACGTCATCAGGAAATACACTCAACGACTTGATGCACAAAGGACCAACTGTGCAAAATTCAATATTTTCGATCTTGCTCCGATTTGGAATGCACAAATATGTATTCCCAGCGGACATTTGAAAAAATGTATCTTAAGATTTGGATGAATCCTGAAGATCAGTACTATCAGTCCATAGTATGGCGCAGCGACCCATCTGGGGATCTAAAATACTACAGATTAAAAACAGTTACGTATGGAACAAAGGCAGCACCATTTTTAGCCACGAAATGCCTACAGTATCTTGCACAAAAGGCAAAAAGGGAACTTCCATAAGGAGCAGCTGCGTTGGAGAGAGGCTCTTCAAATACAACAACAGCTGAATAAACTCCTGCGCAGTTCTGGATTTAAGTTGAGAAAATGGTGTAGTAATAAGATTGAACTACTACAAGAAGTATCAAAGGAAGACATAGTGTCAAATGTTCAACTGGATGATAAAGCATTTGAGGATTGCTCCACTAAAACCCTGGGAATCACTTGGAACCCCAAATCTGATATTTTGTGTGGTAAAACTGATGCCGTCACCAAAGATAAAATAAATAGAAGAGATGTGATGTCTGAAGTCTTCAGATTTTTTTCGATCCTCTGGGACTGTTCCCACCAGTGGTTTTGAAGGCAAAGATATTCATGCAACATCTTACAAAGGAAGGATTTGATTACAAAGAAGACCTTCCAGTTCATCTCCAAGACAAATGGAAACAATACAGGGAGGATCTGAAAATTCTCAACACTATTCAGGTACCACGTCAAATTTTTTGTGGAAAAATACCTGTAGCCCCAATCAACGCAATAACGCTACCACGTCTGGAACTAAAGGCTGCTGTATTGGGTGCTCAGCTTGTAGAAAAAGTTAAAGAAGATTTATCTATGAAAACCGTACCAACTTATTATTGGTCAGATTCAAGGAGAGTTCTGTCATGGATTAATCGTCCATCATCCATTCGTGACAAATTTGTTGCCACAAGAGTTGGAACAATTCAACGACGTCAGAAAATAATGCGGCTGATTGCCCAAAACAGCATGTGGTTTTGTGGTCCTCTGTTCCAACATGGATCACCTTTAAAATGGCCACCACCGTTTGCCGCTACTAACGATGAGATGGAGAGCTCAAACCCTCCAAAGAATAGTCAGAAATCAATAATGACTATCACCAGGGAAGAGGACATTGTTTGGTTACGCAGGTATCCGCGCCAAACAACAATTAAAGCAGCTTCTCTCTTAATATTGTACTCTTTGATAAGTTATGCTCTGCGCAGCATAAAGAGCAAAGTAACGTAACGATCATAACTGTTGTTTTGTATATGCTCATCGGCATTTCGTTTTATTGCATTTGTTCTCGTTTTGCTTGCCCTTTGCCTTAGTTGAGCGCAAGCAGCAGTTGCAATTCGGCAGCTAATCAGTTCTATTTCGTCAATCGAGAATTCAAGTCGCGGCATTGTGTTCGACACCGCAGATCGGCGGATTGGTTCGAACAATTAAAAGTGGAAAGCTCAAATCGGAGCTAATAATAAACAATTGTAAATATTTTAATTTTGGCCACGAAGGCAAATAAACTTAATTTATAGAAAAGCAAATTTCGGTGCGTTTCTATTTATTTGTGTGACTTTGTAAAATTCGATAGCTATTGAAAAAGCTCAATAGCTCAACATTGGTGACCCCGACGTGATTTAATTAGCTCTGTTTGTTTAAATAAATACAAATTATTTAAAGTAAAGAGTTAATAAAACTCGCGCACGCGCTCTTGCATTGTTGTCGATATTCTCGGTTCGTTTTGTGCTCACTTTCGTTCAAGTGTTTGACCTCAAATTGACATTGGCGCCTGCGCAGTCAATTCGCTTATCGCGTTTGCTTAAACAATTGCAGCAGCCGTTTCTGCATTGTTATTGCTTGTCCAGTTTCGTTTTGCTTGCGCTTATGAACAAGGTGTTTGACATTTCGTCGTTTGAACTGGTGTGTTAAAGCTGTAGTGAAAAATTCCGTGATTCCTAAAGGAATATTAAAATGCATAATTTTGCTGCCGTTCAGTCTCGTACTGCCCCGTTTTACAAAGCCAAGGCCAAAGCTATTGATGAGCAGGTAAAACGGATGGCCAAAGCAATCGCTCCGGAGCAAATTGTGCATCTCAGCGAACAAGAGTTGGCTGTTCGGCTCAAGGCGTTGGAAAGTGCTCAGCAGGCATTTTACAATATGCATGACGCGTTGGAGGAGTTGGATTATGATGAAATCGGGAGTGAATTACGGGCATGTTTTGATGACCTCTCAATATTAGTGGAAACTAGCTTGCGACGCGAAATTGACAAACGAAAGTTGTCGTCGCCGTTGTGCTCGACTGTGAGGCAAGATACCTGTGGTGACAATCACACATTGTCTCAAAGCCGAATCCGGTTGCCTGAGATCAAGCTGCCCGAGTTTAGTGGGGGATACACAAAGTTTGCAGAGTTCATAGCGATGTTCTCTTGAATCATTGATGCGGACTCAGGACTTTCGGATGTGGAGAAGTTTCAGCACTTGCGATCGTGTCTGAAAGGATCAGCCTTGGATAGTGTTTCTTCGTTGGAAATCAGCAGCGCTAACTATCCAGTTGCATTGGAGCTCCTTAAAAAACGGTTTAACAACAAGCGTCTCATTTTCCAAGCACATATCACGGAGATATTGGGATTAGATTGCATCGAGTCGTCGTCAGCGGTAAAACTTCGAACCCTTTCGGATACGGTTAATTCCAACATGCGCGCTCTACAAAGCCTGGGCAACGTTGAGCAGATTGCGGGATTCTTTATCGTGCACAGTTTGCTGCAGAAATTGGACAAGGCAACGCAGATCAGTTGGGAGTAGACAGCACCGATGGATACTATTCCTACTTGTGAGCAGTTCTTGGCATTTCTGGATCGACGATGTCAAAGGTTGGAAAATGTGGAACACGCTATGGCAACGTATACGCCTAGCTCTAAGGTGGGAAAAAGTAGTAAAATCGTTAACACTAGCAGAAAGGCCTTTGTCGCTACTAACTCCAACACAAATAAATGTGTGTTCTGTGAGACCTTTGGCCACTTAATTTATAACTGTTCCCGTTTTGGAAATCTGTCACCGCAACTGCGTCTACGAGAGGTAAAGAAGCTCAACCTTTGCATTAATTGCCTGTGTAAAGGTCATCGGCTAAAGGAGTGCAGCTCCACTACCTGCAACCGCTGCAAGGCCAAGCATCATACGCTTCTGCATTTTGAGAATCAGATTGACGGCTCTCAAGTTATCTTTGCTTCGCATCCGCCTGCTGCAAACCCTTCGGCAACACTTGTAGCCCAAAATCGTAGCCAAGACGTGGTGCTCTTGGCAACTGCTGTAATCAACATTAGAAGTCGTACTGGAGTTTTAGTCCCTTGCCGAGCGCTACTGGATTCTGGATCGCAGGTGCACATCATCACATCTCGTTTAGCTCAACACCTCCAGCTGCGCAAGCATCGCTCACCTACTTTGATCTCAGGATTGGGGGAGTCTACTGTTGCCTCAGAAGGCTATTCAGCCGATATAAGTTTTCAATCGCGAGCATCTGCCTACTCTGCCGACATCTCAGTTCTCGTAGCTCCATCAATAACTGGAAATCAGCCTAGCTACGATGTCGACACTGAGCTCTGGAATATACCCTCAAATATTCGCTTGGCTGATCCAGAGTTCTTCAAGGCGCACAAAATTGATTTGTTAATTGGGGCTGGCCTGTTTTTTGAATTGTTGTGTGTCGGTCAAATCAAAATCGCTCCTGGTTTGCCTATTCTTCAAAAAACTCAACTGGGCTGGATAGTGACATGAGGAACTTCTTCAGCGAGTCCTGCCTCATTGATGGTCACTAGCTCGGTTATGATGCCAAATCCTAGCCCAGATCACAAGCTTGATGAAATCGTTTGTCGGTTTTGGGAGTTTAGTCAATGAATCTACCAAGGAGGAACTTGACTGTGAAGCGCATTTTAAACAAACTTTTGCTCGTTTGGACACTGGCGAATATTCGGTTCGCCTTCCAGTCAAGCATGCTGTGGATCTAATTGGAGATTCATATCAGCAGGCATATCGTCGTTTTTGCAACCTGGAACGCAAATTAGAACGTCATCCTGGTTTGAAGTCGCAATATTCAGCATTTATCAAGGAGTATCTGGATTTGAATCACATGTCTCTTGTGGAGTCGGACATGCTAAGTCGCTGCAAGTATTATCTTCCTCATCATTGTGTTCTTAAGGAAGATAGCTCAACAACTAAGCTTAGAGTTGTTTTTGATGGTTCGGCCGTGTCTTCGTCTGGCTATTCCCTAAATGAAATCCTCATGGCAGGCCCAACAATTCAACGCAAGCTGTTCGCTACACTGTTGCAGTTTAGGACATTCCCAATAGCCTTGACTGGTGACATTAGCAAAATGTATAGGTGCGTTAGGATGGCTGAACCCGATTCCTATCTGCAATGTATCTTATGGCGTGATTCACCTGATATTTGCAACACAGAGCAAATAAAACTCCGGCTAATCGGACATCTTTAATACAAGAGCTTACGACAGGAATGGAATGGCGCTACGTACCGACGGAATGCAACCCGGCAGACATTCTTTCTAGAGGAGCACTTCCAAGCGACCTTTTAGAATCATCGTTGTGGTCTCGTGGTCCCGATTTCTTAACCAAAGGAGAGTGCGACTGGCCCGCATCATGTTTACCGGCCCGGACGCTTCCTGAGCTGCGGCAAAAAGGTGCTAGTTACCATCTCTAGATGCTCTGATGTCAGCTTAGGATGCAAGTTTGCAAATTCTTTTCATAACCTGCGTCGTGTCTTCGGATATATATATAAATTTCGCAATCGCATCAGGGATGCCAGGCTAACGGTAGATTGGATACACAAGGGCACTCTACTACTCTTGCGGAGCATCCAGATGGCGAATCTGAGTGATGAGTATAGGGCTCTTCAAGACGGACGGACTATCAAATCATCCAGCTCTATTGCCTCGCTTACCCCATTCATCGATGAGTTTGGACTTCTTCGTGTTGGTGGCCGTCTAAAACACTCGAGCCTGGATTTCGATGCTCAGCATCCCATCATACTTCCGGGACATCATCCTGTCACACGCGCCATCATCATGCATTTTCACAGGCGTCAGCTGCATGCCGGACCTCGTTCTCTGCTTGCTCATATTCGGCTCCACTATTGGCCTATTGGTGGGCGTAAGACTGTCTCCAGCGTAACAACAAAATGCATTATGTGTTTTCGAGCAAAACCGGTCCTGGCTGAGACAATCATGGCTGATCTTCCCCGCGATCGTGTTAGTGGCTCGCATCCTTTCGCTGTCACTGGAGTGGACTATTGTGGACCGTTTTATTACAAGAGCGAGATTCGTAACAAAGGACCAGTAAAATGCTACATCTCGGTCTTCATTTGCTTCGCAACAAAGGCGGTGCATCTCGAACTGGTTCCTGATTTGTCAACAGCAGCCTTTCTCAATGCACTTAAGAGGTTTATTCTTACCAGATGTAAACCTGTTCGCATATGGTCGGACAATGCGACAAATTTCGTCGGAGCCAAGAATGACTTAGCTGAACTCAAGCGATGTTCACATCAACGATGTTGTCCTTGTAAAGGACGAAAACTTGCCACCCCTTAAATGGCCACTGGCTCGTGTGGTCGAGCTTGTTGCTGGTGCTGACGGCGTTTCCCGAGTAGCTGTTCTCAAGACGTCAACTGGAACAATAAAGAGAGCTGTGCGCAAGTTGTGTGCGCTTCCGAAAGAGGATGCTGTTGAAAGCTCGTGTCTTTCAACGGGGGGAGAATGTTTGGTTTCGCAGGTATCCGCGCCAAACAACAATTAAAGCAGCTTCTCTCTTAATATTGTACTCTTTGATAAGTTATGCTCTGCGCAGCATAAAGAGCAAAGTAACGTAACGATCATAACTGTTGTTTTGTATATGCTCATCGGCATTTCGTTTTATTGCATTTGTTCTCGTTTTGCTTGCCCTTTGCCTTAGCTGAGCGCAAGCAGCAGCTGCAATTCGGCAGCTAATCAGTTCTATTTCGTCAATCGAGAATTCAAGTCGCGGCATTGTGTTCGACACCGCAGATCGGCGGATTGGTTCGAACAATTAAAAGTGGAAAGCTCAAATCGGAGCTAATAATAAACAATTGTAAATATTTTAATTTTGGCCACGAAGGCAAATAAACTTAATTTATAGAAAAGCAAATTTCGGTGCGTTTATATTTATTAGTGTGACTTTGTAAAATTCGATAGCTATTGAAAAAGCTCAATAGGTCAACAGACATCATTTACAAAATTAGGCATAATGGTTCATTCAATAAGCTAGTAAGAATCATAGCTTATTTGATGCGTTTCCGAAAAGGAAGGAAACATACCAGCCAAATTATAGAATTCAATAAACTCCAAGAAGCAAAAAAAATCATTTTCCGCAACATACAACTATACGATTTTATCGACGACATTAAACAAATTAAAAAAAGTAAGAAGCCGCGAAGAGAAAGTGCCATTAAATCTCTAGCACCTTTCTTGGATCAGGATGGCATCATGCGAGTAGGAGGTCGACTGGAAGCAGCACATATATCGTTCGACGCCAAGCACCCAATGCTGTTACCATTCAACGATCCAATCGTAAAAATCATTCTTGGACAAGTTCATAAGGATAACATGCATTACGGCCCCCAAGCATTGCTGACCATATCAAGACAGAGTAGTAGGGAATTGGGGATTCTAATTCAGGAAGTCGTAAATCTTTTTTTGTGACAGCTTTTGATTTTTAATTGCCTAATTATAGCACTTGTTTTATTGATTATAAGATTATTTATTTATTTTTATTTATTTATTTATTTATTGTCAACTAAAAGTCAGTCGACACCAAAAATACAGAAAGCTTAAAAAATTTAATTTAATTTAATTTAAATAATATAAAAATTATAAAAATATTTAAAATAAGGAAGATTAAAAAGATTAAAATTATTATTTCTGGGGGTATTTAAAAGCAAATTGGTACAACATTTGTTGCATGAATTGGGGAAAACCCAGAAAAACCCAATTAGACCAAAAATAATTTGAAAGAGTTAGTAAGAATTAGTCCGCCACCTGTGCATGCAAAAATGTTATTCCCGAGATAGGGCATTTAAAATGGAGTTTTTAATTATAGAAATGGAGGACTCTGAATTGATTATATAGGATAATTTGTTATAATCATTACAGAGTACTCGAAACGGTTCATGCAAGGAATAATTAGTAGTACAGCGATTAAAGGAAAGTGGAAAAAAATTGCGAGAAGGTCTAAAGGGAACAGAAAAGTTTATTTGGCTCAACAACGCAGCTGAATCGATTTCTCCTTTGATTAATTTAACTACAAACATAACTCCTAGCATAACACGACGGTTAGTTAGGAAGGGAAGGTTAAGAAGCAGGAGCCTATTGGGGTATGGAGGAAGAACACCCCAGTCAAAGCGGCGAAGAGCAAAGAGTAAGAAGCTCTTCTGTACGGATTCCAATCTACTTTGATGAATATGATACTGTGGAGACCACACACAAGATCCATATTCCAGAATTGGACGTACTAGGGAAGTGAAAAGTATCTTGGTGGTATAAGGGTCATCAAATTCCTTTGACCAACGCTTTATTAAACCAAGAACTTGAAAAGCTTTGTTGACAGTCAATTTAATATGGTTATCGAACTTTAACCTGTGATCAAGAAGTAAACCTAAATCCTTTACTTCATTCAGTCTATCAAGTGGCACCCAATCGAGAGTGTAACTAACAACAGGGAGTGATACGATAAAATGACATGACCTTACACTTAGAGCAGTTCAGGTTAAGCAGATTCATTTTGCAACAAGACAAAAAGGAAAATAAGTCCGCCTGCAATAAGCAATGAGAGGACATATCATTATATTCCAGGCACAACTTGACACCATCAGCATACATTAGTATGTTAGAGTACAAAATAACAGAAGGAAGGTCATTAATAAATAAGTTAAAAAGCACTGGACCAAGGTGACTACCCTGGGGTACACCAGAGGTGACTAGGATAGGTTTAGAGAGCACAGATTTGAAAACAATTTTTTGAGTTCTGTTACTCAGATACTCCGAAATCCAAGTCAGAAAGTTAGTTGGAAGTCCTATAAGGTCTAGTTTGCGAAGAAGGAGAGAATGGTTAACAGAGTCAAAGGCCTTACTGAAGTCTGTGTAAACGACATCCGTTTGCATTTTATTATGAAATCCTTTGATAACAAGGGAAGTAAATTCAAGAATATTAGTTATTATATTATAGAGTTTATTATGTTTAAATAAAAGATTTTTTTTTTAACGTTTTCATAATATAATTGATTTCTTATTGTTATAGTTTAATTTTTAAAGTTAAATGTATATATCAAAATGTATTATTATTATTAATATCCATTTTGTTTAACCTCTTTCTTAGGTTAGTGTATTGAAATATAAGACGATCCAGTTTTATTTTATAGGATAGAAAGTAGTGGCAAGCACATGTATCAGCTCCTTCTGTTGCATCATTCGAGGAGCACACCGTCAAGTGCTTTGCATATTGTGATTTATTAAGACGATAGGGTTCATACTCTAAGTAATATTCTCGGTATTCCTCCAACAGTTTGACATGCTCAGGAAAAAGCACATCCTCAAACTCCTAGAGGAAATCATAAATTTTCCTCACATTTGTTTTAAATCCTTAATTCGAAATTAGACCCATAATGTTGTGTGTGTTCTTCAAAACCAGAAATGCAACTAAAGAATTTGTTTTGAGGACAGCGTCTTTTTCACGCTCACCTATGTTCGAACCAGCCGCTGAGCAGCTGTTTGATTTGAATTTTGTTAATTTTGCGTTATTTCTTTATTTCATATTTATACAATGTTCACTTCATATGCTTACATTATAAAGTGTAGGTTTGGTTTACATGGTTTGTTGTATTTCAAATGATATGTGTATGTATTTATGCTTGTATGTTTATTTGATATATTTGTTACGCGTGTTCCGTTTTGCACATGCACAGCCGACGAATGCTAATTCGAGAGTGCGTTAAATGAGCTTGCATGTGCAAGGCGAAGACAAAGGAATGCAAAGACAAAACCCAGGGATGGGCATGCAAATTACGTTATGAAGTTACGTTACTTATTTTATGATTATAATTAATTGGTTGTTGGCTGCTGCTGCCTCCGACATACTCCCCCCGTTGAAAGCGCAAGGGTTTCAACTGACTTGGTCTAAGGGAGCAGAACAGCGATCCTGCCAACGGCTCCTTTGACGGTGCCAGCTGCAGGTTTGATTATTGCAGCTCGCGAGACGCCGTCCTTTCCAGAGATATGTTATGTCGGGTTCTTCGATTGTGGCTATTATGATTGTGGATATTATGATTGTGGCTCGGGCAAGGGCTATGATTATGATTTTGATTCAGGTGCTGTTGCTGTTGTTGATGATGGTGATGATGATGACTTCGAGTACTGCGAATTATTGTGGAGCCACACAGCGCCGACGATGAGGCAATTGACATCGGCACACCAGTCGCCTTGGACACCAGCATGGTGCAGGAACATGATGTGGATGACGATGATGAAATTGACATCGGCACAACAGTCGCCTTGGACACCAGCATGGTGCAGGAACATGATGTGGATGACGCTGGCCATTGACATCGGTACACCCGTCGCCATGGACACCAGCGTGATGACTTCGCGCACTGCGAATTGTTGTGGAGCCACCCAGCGCCGACGAGGCAATTGACTTCGGCACACCAGTCGCCTTGGACTCCAGCATGGTGCAGGAACATGATGTGGATGACGCTGGCCAGCGCTGAGCTAAGCGTGCCCGTTGAGTGTATGATTGGCGTATGGAGTTCCAATCAGGAGATCCCCAAGAGTGAGAGCTTCTAGATCGCTTGCGTTTTCTGAAATGGGACAAAGAGGTAGTAAGTTCAACATTGCAGAAATTTCGCGATAGAAGTGGTGTTGGTTTGTTGTATGCAGCCAAATGATGTGTCCGGCTGAGATGATGCTGATGAGCGCTCGCTGGCAGATGTTGCAGCAAGTTGTTGCTGTTGTCGTTGCCAGAGCCCAGCGACAATGCAGCGCCTGATGAGGAAGAGGAGAAGCCGCCCACAATAGTTGTTTGTTGGGTGCTACCTTTGCGCACCAACTCCTTCCAGCCATCGACTTCGCTCCGCTTGGTGGCTTGTGTTGCGCCAGCCGCTGAGCTAGTGTTTGATTTATGTGAGTTGCCCGCCGCCTCCTTGCGTGTGGCAATGTTGGTAACAGATTCATTGCTAACCCGGCTGCAGTTTGCTACTGCTGCTGCTTGCTGAACCGGCAGTTTGTGGCTTCGGTGTTGTTGCTGCTGCCGCCGCATGGGTTTCTTGACCTGCTGACGAATTTCAGCAACTTCTTCAATAGTGTCCGAATGCTTGATCGGAGCAGCTAGGGATGAGTGGTTGGGAATGGCACAGCCTCCAGAAACTATCCAGCCTAATTTGGTCTTCTGAAGCGTGGGTAAATGATTTGCCAGTCGAATTTGCCCAACGCAAAGCAAGTCGAAAAACATGCCAGCGCCAATCAGTATATCAATCCTTTGACCTTTGTAGAACAGCGGGTCAGCGAGGTGGCAGTTCTTGGGTATTTTCCATCCTGTGGTATTTATATCGAAGTGAGGCTGATAATCAATTATCTTTTGCGTTACGACTGCAAAAAATGATCTTTTATATGAGCCAGTAGCTGATTGTGCCACAATGTCAGCTGCTTTGTTGAGCGAGAGAGAAGATTCGCCTATGCCTGAAACCAACATATTCGAACGGCGTGGTTCCAACTGAAGCTGGTTGACGAGACGAGTGGTGACTAAGTTGAGCTGCGATGCTGAGTCCAGCAGGGCTCTGCAAGGTACGAAGGTGCCAGATCGATTTCTGACGAGTATGATGGCCGTTGCGAGCAGCACGTACTCGTTCTCATGGTGTTTCAGGGCTCTAGGTGTGGATAAGGAAACAAGTGATGCGCCTTGAGCACGCGTTGTGTCGGGCAGCTGAGATGCAGACGAACTTTCGTCCATATGTAGCAATGAGTGGTGCTTCTGCTGGCAATGTTTGCAGTGACCAGACTTGCATTGCTGTAGACTATGCCCTCTGCGAAGGCAGTTAAAGCAGATGTGCAGCCTTTTAGCTTCTGTATAGCGAATGGTGGGAGTTAAATTTGTGAATCGTGTACATTTTAATAAATCATGATCAGCAGATTCGCAAAAGACACAAGATTGAGCACTGTTGACAATTAGCGTATTGCGGTTCTGTACATACGATTTTCCCACATGCTTGCCAGGTGTGTGCGTTGCCGTGGCAAATTCTACATTTTCCAACATGCGGCATCTTCTTTCCAAGAATGTGGACATGTCGGTCCATTTTGGTAGCCCTTTCAGGGGTAGTGCTTCCATATCATACAAACTTACAAATCGATCACGATTAAAATTTATAATCATATCATCATAGGGATACGTCTCAGAGTTCAAGTACACTTCCAAGTTTCGCAAATGATTTTGAATCAATTTATTATCTAGTACAAAGGCTATTATAGCAAATCGAGGTCGTTCTCTATTGGCTGCAAGCTTGACATTCCATACGTGATGAGTACCATCTACTAGTGTTAGATTGAGATAACAATCCCAACTGCGGAATGTTAGCGGTAGTGAGCCTCTATTTTTTGTTATGTTTAACCTTAGTAATTTCTTCTCATCACTGAGAGTAATATGTGGTACTTTCCATGTAATATTAGTTATATTTAATTTATACTAAGTATCAATTTTAGTATGATATACTTCATCCATATTTTCAGTTATGAGTAGAATTGGTTCATGTTTACAATTTAATAAGACTTTGTTATAGTCTTCACAAAATCCAAGAAGGTTTTTTAAGAGGAAGAGAGAAATTAAAATATCCATCATTTGCCAGTTGTTTTTCGTTTCCATTAAACCATTCAGAATTCTCAAGCATGCGACTTTAAGGCTTATTCAAGGAAATATAGTTTTTTAAGGTTGATGAAGTGCAACAAACCTATTTCGATCAATTTCAATTCCATTCAAGTCATATCCAACATCATCTAAAAGATAGCTGATGCAATTGTTTTTTAGTTTACCACCTCCAGTAGGCGTGTTGCTGGCCAAAGAAATCAAGCCCTCAATATTAATAACACCTTATTTGGCTCAGTGTCAAAGAAAAAAAGTAATTGCCTGCCATAAGCTAATTATTTAATATTTTTCAAAAATTTCAAAAACCGAGGGTAGGTATATATATTAACCACCAATTTTAATATATGCGTCCACGAGGCCGGGTGATTTGTATAGTACGCGTTTTATTTGTGTTATAAGTTGGCAAGGAAGGCGCGCAATGGAGGCGGCACCAACAGCATGCGCTTAAATCGAATCAAACAGCCAGCAGTAGCAGCAGCCAATGCAAAAAAAAAGCAGCACAGCTCGAGCAGCAACAGGAGCAACCTGAATTAAAATCTGTTCTCGAGTCTGAGGCTGGACAAGTGGATACAACACTGGATGGATACGGTTGGACGCATCATGACGGGGTGCAAACCTTACAGGATACATTCAAGGTGAAGACCTCGTTTGTCAAATATAACGGCGATAAGCAGTGTGCCGGCGATTGGACGGCCCGCATCTCGTTGCGGAATACGACGAGGGCCTGGGACCGGAGTAGATCGTTGATCTGGTATGTAACATTGGATGAGCGCACCAACGAGCACATCAACACAAGCGTCTCCGTTTGGACAGTGGAAGTCTTCCACTGCCGAAGAAAGGGGGGAGTGTGAGGAGCCATATAGCCTTGGTAAATAAATATACATAAAATGTGTATTTATGCTATATGCGCCCCTCACAGTAACTGTATATCAGACCGAAATCCGGCTCTGATTGCAGTTGCGGCGAATTCGTTTTCTTTCGCGCTCTCTCTTTTTCACGCAGGTTGTCAGCCATATGAGCGTGTCTGACACACAGGTCCACCAGGACATGTGCCGTTATGGTGTGAGGCGTATGACGAGCGCAATATTGCCATCCATACTCACACTAACGGCAGACATCGGCTGGCGCCAGCAGATGTCAGTGGAAAATTGCCAGAAATCATGCCACCGAGGCGATCGCGTGATTTCTGGTACAGTCCCGACAAAAGGCCGCGACGCGGCCTATATAAAGAGCAGCCCAGGCGACATAGTTCAGTTCAGTCAGAACCCATACGAGAAGGGAAACTCTGTCGAAACAGAGTCGAAAAGTCAAAGTTCAGAAGCGCTGAAGCTATGAACAAAATCTACGCGAGTGCAGCGGACAAGTAAAACGTCAGTGAACAACATAAGAGTGAAAGTGCTTATCGAACAGAACGATACGCAACCAAGGAGCATCGAAGGACTCGACGCTGCCAGGACGATACACCAACAAGGAGCATCGAAGGATTCGACGCTGCCAGGCCTAAGGACAACGCAGGACATTGAGGTCCTGAAGTTAGTGAGAAGTGTAAATCCTTGCCACGCTTGAGTCGTAGCTACAGGCGGAATCCGCACAAAACCTAACGACTCCGGGTGGGACCGAGTCTGTGCTTAGGCAGCGCGTATGCGAGCGAATCTTGGTGCATAACCGGAGCGCCGTATGGTGACGTTGTCGGGCAGACAGGCGTCTCAAACTTTCCTAGTTGGTGCGCGGATTCACCTGGATCGAAACTCTCGCGAACAGGTGAACTCTTCGAAGCTGGCCAAAGGCTGCAGTGAACCATTATACCATCCATGTGCCATCTACAGTGCAACCCAACCAGTGCAATTGTAAATCTAAATAGTAAAGTTAAATAAAACCACTATTTAATTTAATATATTTAAGATCCGAATATCGCATCGCGATCAAATATAAATTTGTTGCGCGATCCCGCAGCTCGACTGAGTTTAGCTAAGCCGAAAGAATAGGTTCGTTACACCATATTGATTGAAAAGTTGTCTCAAACTAAATTGAAATTGAATTGTGAGCGCTATTTAAGGTGAAGAGTCTAGATCATAATTCACAGTACATTTTACACATTAAGCACGAAATGATTAAGATAGACAGAAGCTCGTGTGTTCTTGTTGACTTCCAGTATATATTTGGAAATGAGAGTCAAATGTTTATAAAAGAAATTTTTATAAAAGAATTGCAAGCTGGATCAATCATACCGAATTTCTACCACTTCAAGCCTCCCCATGACATAAAAGAGCTGGATGAAATAACTAGAAAAACCCTAAAAATAACTAAACAGTATGTTGATGGATTGGATTGGAGTGATGGATACTTTTCTTATTTAAGCCTTGGTGATATATTAAGTCCATTAAATAGTTTCGCTTCAGCTATTGTACGAGGTAGAGCTAAGAAACAGTTTTAAACTAAATATTCTTCTTGCTTCATTGGGTGGAGGAGTGACAGGTGTGTGACCTTTTTTAGAAAAATGTATCGTTTTGGATCACGTGCGTGACATTTATGATCGAAGGGTCTAGATTTATGCACAAGTGTCCAGGTACATGATTTGATTTTTTGAGGGTGAGTTCATTGTGTGTTGAGTTCAAAAGTGTTTTTGGTTTTCTTTTCTCACCTTCGTTGTCATTGGGTAGAACTCTTAGGACACCTCACACCTGAATAATTTCCCACATCATAATTAAAGTATTATTGACGTAAACTGTTGTTAAGTAGGTACTTCGCACGTACGTTTTTGGATTTCTCCCTTTTTACAGTGCACTCTGTTTGAGTGACCCTCCTTACGATGATTCTACAATAATTTGAAATAATAGCCTGCTGTGTTCTTCATTCCTAGGGCTTTAGAGTTTATTATGTTTAAATAAAAAAATTGATTTTGTTTACGTTTTCACAGTACAATTTGTTTCTTCTTGTTATAGTTTAATTTTTAAGGTAAATGTGTATATTAAAATGTATTATTATTATTAATATCCATATTGTTGAATCGCTTTCTTAGGTTCTTAGTATATTGAAATATCAGACGATCCAGTTTTCTTTTATATGATACAAAGTAGTGACAAGCACATGTATCAGCTCCTTCTGTTGCATCATTCGAGGACCATAAGCACACCGTCAAATGCTTTCCATATTGTGATTTTATAAGACGATAGTTTTCATACTCTAAGAAATATTCTCGGTATTCCTCTATCAGTTTGGCGTGCTCAGGAAAAAGCACATCCCCAAACTCCTTGAGGAAATCATCAATTTTCCTCACATTTGTTTTAAATCCAAAATTCGAAAAAGTCACGCACGGATCACGTGCATTTATGATCGAAGGGTCTAGATTTATGGATAACCCTTTTTTTATTGGGGGATTTAAATACGTTTTACAGAACATTGGCAAAAAATAATTTTAAAATTTTAAAATAATGCAGTCTATGGAAAGACGATGGAAAACGTTGAAAAACGTAAAGATATTAAATTGGTGACATCGTGGACATCGTTTTGCAAAGGCCAGTTTCCATAGTTCTGCCCAATTTGCCGAAGACATGAATTTCAAATTAATCGTCTACATAATGTATATGATAAGCCTATGTATATAGGCTTTGTGGTTTTAGAACTTTCAAAATGACAAATGTATGATTTTCATTATGATTATATGAAGCCATAATTCCCGGCCGTTGAATCGGTGATCAACCAATATCTACATCCAGTGTAAATCTTCTTGGGGATGCTGATGGCACGGGTGTAGTGGCAGCCTCATTCCTTGTAGCTGCTGGTTGCAAGGTCCAAAAGCGTTGCTTCCGTAGTGTATAGGCAAGTAGCACAAGGACGGATACCACTACAGCAGCATAAACGGCGATATGTTGATGTTGTATTGGACTTATTTGGTCGGGCAGCTCTTGTTTGTTGAGTGTATTCAATTTTAGCTGCAAGTCATCCAGTTCCTTATCTTCTTGTACATTGTTCTCTGATATGTTGAGTTTCGTAAAAGGTCCTTGAATGGTGTTTGGCTTAATTATGTTGCCAAAATGAGCATAGCCCTTTCTCACTTGACTTATAATGGTGTTGAACGTACTGATGCTAATTTCTGAGTTGCGTGCTGTACAACCTGATGATAACGTCAGTAGTCCGGTGTCCTTTAGTTGTGTAGTCGACGGGGTTCCGTTGCATACGGCTTGTAGTTCCATTGCAGAATGCGTTGCAAAGATCCAATTATTGTGACGGTGTGTTTTTGACCATACCATTTTGGTTGTTTTATGAGTTACTTGGCACGTCGATGGTGTTTTGTTGTTAAACAGTTGAAACTCACACCGATTGTTAACATTAAACATAGCTTGATGGTCAAAGAAAATGTATTCTTCATTCGGTAATGTTCGGCAGCGTTGCAGATCGTCTGGTGTGAGTCCCATGAATTGATCCCTGTGGTTGATTACAGCTATAAAAGGTGTCTTAAGCTCAAACAGTTGCCATATTGTGGAGTCCCACATTGTAATCGTCACAATATTAAACAGTTCTAATATTGATGTTGACACTAGTGGTAGTTTTATTCTAAATATTACATGAGTGTCGGTGACTGTGCCTTCTGCTCACATAGTTCTGTACAGGTGCATCACGTTGATGATGTCACTGGTGGCATTTGATCTGGCCGCAAATGATCCCGTATTTGATCCAATTGTTCCTTTAATTGATCAGTAGAAATCAATATTGGGCTTATTGTACGGTGACGAATTCCAGTAAGTACGTCCACTATTTCTGATTGCATGCGTTGAAGGCTTGCTGCTAACAGTGTCAATTGAGCTGTTAATGCCACGTAAGTCTCCGTGAGACGTGCACTGGTGTATTTTCCTCTGTTTTGGCCAATGATGGCAACTTGTTCTTCAAGTAGTTTTACTCGCTTGTCAGATTCAAATTTTGTCTTGACAATGTTAATGGTCGAAACAAGTACTGAAGTTTGATTCTTCAGTAATGTCAGTAAAAATTCTTCGTTTGTTTTTACCTTCCCTATCACCTTGCTCATTTTATCAGCGTAGTCCGAGTCTAATACTCCGAATAGACTGTTCGCAATGTTACCCACTACATCGAATGGGGACCGGCGGTTTCGTGTATGCTGCATAAGTGAGTTTGTCATTTGTAATTCACGATACACGTGACGATAGTGCTGATATATGGAGTCATATGGACATGTATGATCTGTATTTAATTCTGGGCATGAGTCATTGAATTCGTCTATGCCTGCATGAAATGTTTTCATATTTCGCCAGTATGGCTCCAATTCATAGTATATTACTATGGTCCAGTCGGAAACTGCTCTCTTCGTTGTTCCAATTTTCTCATAATAGATTCCAAGCCTTGTGTCGAAACGTGTCACAGATACTGAATCTGTCAGTACCAAGGGTAACATAAAGAGCAGAATTAGCAAAGGCGAGGTTATAGTTGGCGACATTAACCGTTTTCTTTGAACGGGTGGCGCATCATTTTTATCTGTGTCCTCGGTTTCCGTAATGGGGCGTTTTTTGGCCATATCTTCTGGAAACAAAGGAGTCGATACATGCGCTTGTCACTACTTTGTATCATATAAAAGAAAACTGGATCGTCTTATATTTCAATACACTAACTTAAGAAAGAGGTTCAACAAAACAGATATTAATAATAATAATACATTTTAATATATACATTTATCTTTAAAAATATACTGTAAAAATAAGAAATAAATTACATTATGAAAACATAGCCAAAAACAAAATTTTTTATTTAACCATAATAAACTCTATGAATCTTTGTATGAAGTCTGCAGGTATACAAATCAGAGCAGGCTATTATTTCAAATTAATGTGAAATGATTATAAGGAGGGTCACTCAAACAGAGTGCACTGTAAAAAGAAAACACACACAAAAAGGTAGCAGCACGTGTCAAACGTACGTGCGAAGTACCATGTACCATGTACGAGGTACCATGTACCTGCACACTTGTGCGGTAGCTGGTAACCAATCTTCCACTATATTCTAGCATACAGGTTACAGGTTACATACCTTGCTCACAATCTCCTCCTTAAAAAACACAATCACGTACGCACACACAAGTGCGCGAGTGATCCTCCGCCTTACTCTAACCCCAAATAAAAAAAGGGTCATCCATAAATCTATACCCTTCGATCATAAATGTCACGCACGTGATCCAAAACCACACATTTTTCTAAAAAAGGTCACCTGTCACTCCCCCACCCAAAAGCAATAAATTATGTGTTATAATGAAGCAATTAAAAATCGAAATCAATAAAAAAAAACTATTAGGACTTCCTGTCCTAGAATGCCCATTTCCCTACTACTCCCGTCGAAGCGAAAATTCCACTCCCGGACTTGTTTCGCTACCCTTGGGTATCCTTGGGCCACAGTCGTCGCCGTATGTTCGCGTATTGATACCCTCTTGGATGGCTGTGGTACAGGTGATTCCCATGCTGGGTGGTTGGCGTCTCGTGAGCGTGGTGCTGTGCTGGTTGTCGGTATGCTTAAATGGGCGACATCAACGTTTGTCGTCTTTTTTGCATCCGCAACTTGTCTGCTTTCCCTCGCCGGTGACGCTCTGCTATGAATCGCCGCCAATTCCGCAATCCGCGCAATCTCCAAACTGTCGACGCATAACGTCCACTATGCCACTCAGCTCCACTTGGAACTCGTCTCCATATTTTAAAACTTCCTCCTTTTTGAGGTTGTACACCCACGCGCGAACCATATTTTTTCTTAAATATATATAATTGTGTTCCAATTATCACAACCACCAGTGTTGGGCGCCAGTTGTAACGAACCAGTTTGCTTTGCCGGGCTAACGCTCAGTCGAGCTGTGGGTCCGTGCAACAAATTTAGAGAATTGCTCGCGATGCGACAATTGACAACACGTTTTGATATATTATTGTATAAATATGGTTCATATGGAATCAATTAATTAAACTTATAATTCCGCTTAATGTTTGCGTTTATTTCCTTTGACAATTCACTGAGGCATACGGCACTCCGTTTAATCAAGCGGATTCGCACGTATACTAACTTCAGGCTTGTTATCGCACGCTTAGCTTGGAACTATGCAGGCCTCGCCTCGTAGCACGACTTAAACGTGGCATGGATTCACTACTTTATCTATTTAAGCACCTCAGTGTCCTGTATTATTATTATTCTTCACTCGCTGTTTTATTCTTCTGCCGCACTCGCGTAGATTTTGTTCGTAGCTCCCGCTTACGAACTTTGATTTTGAATTATTGGGCAGCGTTTCCCCTTTTCACTTTGGTATCTCCCAACTCGAACTGAACTCCGTCAGAGGTTCCGCTTTGCGTATCAGATCTCGCTCAACTGTCCGCTGTGTGTTTATAGGCCGGGTTGTGGCCTTTTGTCGGGACTGTAACAGAAATCACGCGATCGCCTCGGTGGCGTGATTACCGGTAATTTTCCACTGCCATCTGCTGGCGCCAGCCTATGTCTGCCGTTAGTGTGAGTATGGATGGACGGCACATGTCCTGGTGGACATGTGTGTCAGACACGCTCATATGGCTGACGACCTGCTCACGAAAGAGAGAGGACGAAAGAGAGCGAATTCGCCGCAACTGCAATCAGAGCCGGACTTCGGTCTGATGTGCAGTTACTGTGTAAGGGCGCATATAGCACACATAAATATTGTAACGAACCTTATTTGCTTGCCGGGCTAAAGCTCAGTCGAGCTGTGGGTTCGTGCAACAAATTTATGAATTTGGTCGCGAAGTGATAATTGATAACACAATTCTTTATATATATTAAATTAATTATATTGGTTTATTTCGTTTGAATTGAATACATTAATAATTGCACTAAATGTTTGACTGGTGACACTTCACTGAGGCCTTCGTTGGTTTTCGGCAAGTGATCCTGTTCGGGAAAGCAGGTTCTAGGTACCCGTGCACCAGTTACAAGATTTGTGACTTCGCTTGCTCGATCGGTTATCATACGACTCTCCTTTAAGCAAAAGGATACGTGCGTATGCCGTCTGGACGCAGCTAAATTCGTGCGCGTTCACCTTGTAACCGTGCAGGCCTCACCCAGTGGCACGACTTAAACGTGGCAAGGATCACTGCTTTAACTATTTAAGGACCTCGGTGTCCTTGTTGATTTTTCACTTGTACTTTTCACTTGCGTAGAGTTTTCTCTATTTCCGCACTCGCGTATAATTTGACCAGAGCTTCCGCTTTGCGTGTCGGATCTCGTCGAACTGCCTCCAGTGCGTTGCGGCGCTCTTTTTATAGGCCGGGTCGCGGCCTTTTGTTGGGACTGTACCAGAAATCACGTGATCGACTCGGTGGCGTGATTTCTGGTAATTTTCCACTGCCATTTCGCTGTTGCCAACCTATGTCTGCCGATAGTGTGAGTATGGATGGATATATTGTACCATCCATACTCCTCACACTATAACGGCACATGTCTCGGTGGACATGTGTGGCAGACACGCTCAAATGGCTGACAACCTGCGCACGAAAGGGAGAGGACGAAAGAGAGCGAATTCGCCGCAACTGCAATCAGAGCCGGACTTTGGTCCGATGTGCAGCTGCTGTGAGGGGCGCATATAGCACAAACAAATATATAAACATATATTTATATGTGGTCGCTATATGGCTCCTCACACTCCCCTCTTTCTTCGGCAGTGGAAGACTTCCACTGTCCCAACGGCGACGGTTGTTGATGTGTAGATGGTGTTGTTGGCTTCG
>JAWNME010000454.1:0-53396 GCA_035044385.1 Drosophila neutralis | reverse complement strand
AAAGTTAGTTTTTATGCTGCTTGTAGTTTGTAGTTTATGCCCAGCTGTTATTTCAGGATGCGTGGCATGAAGTCCTGTACTTTGCTTGTTTTCTCTTCTGTTGGTAACGGACAAATTTTATTAATTGACCGTTTTATCTCGCCGTTATTTGTTTTTATTATGACAACTCTAACTTTGTTGTCTTTTCCTTTTGCCGTTTTTATTATTTTCCCCATGGGCCATTTTCCTGGATGTGTATTTTCCTGTTTGATCAATACTACTTGACCCTCCTTGAGGTTTTCTTTCTCGCATCGCCATTTCATTCTTTTCTGCAATGACACCAAGTAGTCTTCTTTCCATTTTTTCCAAAATTCTGAAGTCATTCGCTGTATGTATCTCCATCTGTCGAGCGATCCTATCTGCCCATGCATCTCTATATTTTCCGGTGCGCTTATAAGTGGCCTACCCACTAGAAAATGTCCAGCGGTGAGTGCATCGTCCGTCCCGCTCTCCTCTTCCATTGGGATTAACGGCCGAGAGTTCAACACCGCCTCTATGCGACATAATAGAGTGGAAAACTCCTCATAGGTGCAGCTGTTGTTTCCAAGGATCCGTTTTAGATGGTATTTCATTGATTTTACGCCAGCTTCCCACAATCCACCCATGTGGGGGCTCCCCGGGGGAATAAAGTTCCAGGTTATGCCATCTTTCTGCAAAATCGGTGCTAACTTGGTGTTGTTTAATATAGAAGCTTCTAGGTCGACATCTAACTTCCTTGCAGCTCCAACGAAATTTGTTCCATTATCGGAGTACAGGTGCTTGCTTTTGCCCCGCCTCGCAAAGAATCGGTGCAAGGCTTCCAAGAATTTGTCCGTGGTCATGTCGCTGACTAGCTCCAAATGGATTGCTTTTGTGGCCATACAAATGAAGACGCAGATGTATCCTTTGTAAGCCCTCTGTCCTCGTCCTTTTGAGCATCTAATTTTAAATGGTCCAGCGTAATCTATGCCCGTTGCATAAAATGGAAACTCTCCGCTCACTCTATAAGTGGGTAGATTTCCCATGATTTGGCTGATTGACTCCTGTCTGTATCTAATGCATGTGACACATGCTTGGAAATGTTTTCTAATGAGGTTGCGACAACCAAATATCCAGTATTCCCGTTGGATGAAGTTTTTCATTAACTTGATTCCTCCGTGTAGGGTCATTTTGTGGGCCTTATCGATCAGTAGCCAAGCCAAATGGGATTTTCCTATGATGATGGGATGTTTTATTCCGAATGGTAAGGCGGAGTTTTGTAGTCGACCTCCAACTCTCAGAATTCCTTCTTCGTCCAGAAACGGGTAGAGTGGTAGTAGTTTGTTTTTTGCCTTTAATTGTTTTTTGTTCTGCAGTTGATAAATCTCTTTCCCGAAGTCTAGTTGCTGCTGAAGCTTTATAATTGTTGATTTTGCCTTACTCCAAAAGTTGATGTCTGTGGACGATGTTTTCGTGATTTTTGCCTGAAGCTTTGCTATAAATCGTAAAATATTAACGAATACGCCTTCCAATTTCGACAAACTCGAATATTTAAACAGCAGTTTTGTCAGTGGATCGTCTTCATTCAACGTTGCTGCTACTATCAGGATCTCCTCTTCTTTTTGTACTGGCCACTCACTGGCTGGCTGAGTTAGCCACTGTGGCCCATGCCACCATGTCGAATGATGTTCCAGCTTTTTTGGTGTGATTCCTCTTGATGCGACGTCTGCTGGATTTTCTTCTGACTTCACGTAGTTCCATTTTACTGATGGTAGATGGCTCGTAATGTCATCCACCCTGGTTTTCACAAACTTGTCCTTACTGCGCTTATTTGTGATCCATGCAATAGTAATTTGCGAGTCGCTCCATGCGTTGATTTGGTCTCGGCAGTTCATGGTGGTTGAGATTCGAAACAATAGTTTTGCCAGAAGCTGAGCTGCACATAGCTCTAACTTGGGGATGGTTTTCTTGTTTTTTAATGGATTTACCTTGCTTCTTGATGCAAGCAAGGTGACTTGGCTACCTATTTTTGCGTATACTACGGCAGCATATGCTTTCTCTGAGGCGTCACAAAACCCATGGAGTTCAATTGTTGAGAGACCCGTGCTACCAGTCCAACGCGGAATTCGTATAGTTGTCAGTGCCGGTAATTCATTTGCAAAGTTGCGCCAAATGTCTGCCAAGCCCGTTTCCAGTTCTGCGTCCCACTTGAGGGACATTTTCCATAGTTCTTGCATGAAACATTTTCCTTGTAATGTTACCGGAGTTAGCCATCCTAATGGGTCAAATATCCTTGCCATTTGAGAAAGCACCGAACGTTTTGAAACATGACCCAAGTGCGGCACTTTTACGCTGAATGTAAAATCATCTCTGGTTGGATCCCAAAGCAATCCCAATGTTTTTATTGACTCGTCCTTTGTTATTGTTATTTTTTCCGACTTATTTGTGTTTGTTATGGATGCAATTATCTTCTTATCGTTGGAGACCCATTTGCGTAGATGCATTCCTCCGTTGTTCAGGACAGTTCTTATCTTCTGTTGAATCGCAGTGCAGTCTTCTATCGTGTTGGCTCCAGTCATTAAATCATCCATGTAGAAATTATTTTTTATAATGTGCGTTAACTTTTCATCATCTTTGCAATATAAGTCCGCCAAGTGATGCAACGAACGCACTGCTAGATATGGTGCGGCTGATGTTCCATATGTTACGGTCGTCAATTTAAATTCTTGCATTGGCTCTCTTGGATTTTCTCTCCATACGATGTATTGGTACTCCTGATCAGCTGGCGCTATTTTGATTTGACGATACATTTTTTCTACATCTGCTGTCATCACATACCGCCACATTCGCCAGCTGCATAGAATGTCAAAAATGTCCCTTTGAATCTTGGGACCGATTGACATTACCTCGTTCAAGCTACATCCACTTGTAGTTTTTGCTGATGCATCAAAGACAACCCTTAGTTTGGTCGTTAGACTGTCTTGCCTAATTACCGCCTGGTGCGGCAGATAGTATTTACCTTTGCCTGCTGTGTTTACTGGCACCATATGCCCGAGCTGTTGGTACTCTTTCATGAAGTTCTTGTATTCCTGGTAGAGCATTTGGTTCATTTTAAATTTTTTCTCCATTTGCAACAGTCTTGCCACTGCTTGCTTACGAGAGTCTCCCAGTTCAAAATTGCTGTGAAATGGAATCGAGACTATTAGTCGTCCATCCTTGTCTACTGAAGTCGTTTGCTGATAATAATTTTCACAACGTTGATTTTCTTCAGTTGCATCAGTCGCTTCTTCCTCAAGTTCCCAGAAGCGCTCCAGATCGCCAATGTTTACCGTTGAGGTCGCGGTCAGAATTTTCTGAGGTGGTGCTCTGGCAATATTTCCGGAAACTATCCATCCGAGTCGCGTTTTTTGCCCAAGTGCTCCATTAATTGTTCTGACTTGACCCATCATTATCAAGGGAAATAAGTCCACACCAATAACCATGTCTACTCTACTGGGCATGTTAAAGTTTGGATCAGCTAAAGTGCAATTTTTCCAGTCTGTATTGATATCCATCTCAATCTTCTTGCTGGGGAGTGCTCTTTGTAGCTTGGGAAGGACTAGCGCCGTGGTCTTCATATTGAATTGACTTGAAAAACGAGGTTTTATTTCAAGTGTCACACTGTGTTTTGCCAGTCCCACGCCGTTTGAAACTATTCCTTGTATTTCCACTTTCTCCTTGTTTTTCTTCAGCCTTAGAAGCTGCGCTGCTTCTTCTGATATGAGGGTGCGCTGCGATCCTCCATCCATCAATGCTCGAAGTTGCTCGTAGGTTCCATTGGCATTTCTAATATTGACAACAGCAGTGGCCAATAGTGTTTCCTGTCCTTTATTTTGTTTAAGCCCGTTGACACTCTCTTTTTTTATTTCTTCATGTAGCAAGGTATTGTGATGCTTGTTACATTGCTGGCATTTCCATTCCTTCCTGCACTCCGCTATAGCATGAGTCCCCAAGCAACGGAAGCATAAGTGTTGCATTTTTACAAAATCCTTTCGTTTGTTTACATTTGCTGCTTTAAATTTTTGACATCTGTTTATGTCGTGCCCGCTAATCGCACAAAATCGGCAAGTTCTCTGTAGACGGTGTGTTGTCTCCTTAACCTCGTTTCTTTGTACGGAATCCACTGCATTGTATAATTGATTGATGAACTCCCGCACGTCGTCCAAGGATTGAATATCTCTGTTTTTCGACTTGATGTTTTGCTCGTACTGCTGCAGAGCCTCTGTAGAGAAACGACGAAGAAGGATTTGGGCAAAGATTACATCTGCTGCATCGCCAATTTTTGATTTTTCTTTTATTATATAGATACTTTCTGTTGCTGTGTCTAGGAACTTGCGGATTTTTTCTTCTGAATCACACCTTAATGGTTCCAATTCCAATAGAGTGTTCAGCCGGTCAGCGAAAATTTTTCTATTATTTTCGTACCGCTTACAAACCAGATTCCAAGCCTCCTTGTAGTTCGCTGCTGAGCCCATCAGTAGGTGGCTTACCATCGTATACGCATCTCCTTTTAGGTATGATCTCAAGTGATTCAGCTTTATTGTGTCGCTGATATCTGCTCGATTGTTTATAACTTCTGTGAATAGCCCAAAAAAGTTTGGCCATTCCTTAGCATCACCACTAAAATGAGGTATGTCAACCTTTGGAGCTTCTTGCCTGGGATACTCTTGTGTCGATGTAGATGGTAGATCCGACAATTCTGCACAGATTTGTCCTTTCAAGCGTTCCGCATTGACCAGTAGCTCCTCAATGTCTGGTGAACATGTCCATGATTTTTCTTCCATTTCCAACGTCTCTGTAATTTTTTCAATCGTCCTCATGTGGACGTCCAGCATATACATAACTTTTTGCAGCTCTTTCTTTGCTGGATTAGCCAACCATATTTGGGCGATTTCCATTTCTTCTCGTAGACCGTCTAGGCGCCTCTCTAATTTGTCAAAATTACGGTTTTTTGGCCTCGCCGAACGATCCCTTTGAAGAGCCTCCTCGTTGGATGCCGTCAACAATTCCTCTTCCATAGCTTTCTGCGATGTTGAGGGTTCTTTTGTACTTAAAACCATCATAGGTTTCACTTCCTTACTTTTGTGTAATGTCACTTCGGCTATAGTCGACTCGAATATTTTTTTATTGAAATATTCGTGGTCGATTACTCCGATCTTCACTAGCTTCGAATTATTTACCCGAAACTCGGCTAGAATTTTATCGAACGAGGTCGCGCTTGCCCTTTGGCTGATCAGGTTTTGCACTTGCTCTCTGATTTTAATTTGAGCCTTCAGAAGCTCGCTTTGCTTCTCCGACATCATTTTCACTATTATTTTTTCAATTGTCTTTTCTTTTAAATATATTTTTTGATTCGACGAACAAATTCGAAATCAAAACGCGGCGCGAAATTCAACTTATACAGATTACGTGTAGTGTAAAACTGTATCCGGCTCGAAGGACCAAAATGTATGAATCACGTGAACAGTGAACTCAAACACGACGAGACGACGTTTAGAATCGAACTGAGCCGCTCTGACGAGCAGGCTCTTTATTAATATAAATTGCTTACACCTAAATACATTATATATAATATACATAATATGCTGCCGCTGTGTGTCAGGCTACCGCATCGCGCCTTCTTGACGCCTATCAGTGACCGTAACGGTGATCGTCGCGACGCTAGCGTCGTGACTCATAGCAGCTGGATCGCTGCGACCGTCGATGAAGGCAGCTAGCGTCAACCCGTCGCCAGCATATAACGGTACTTGCGAATCGTCATGGGCAGGCACAACGCTGAACAAGGCTGGCTTGCATGGGCCAGCTATCATCTCACATGTTCGTACTCGAACAATAGGTTTAAGAGCTAAATTGTTTGTGTGTTCTCAAGCCAATTCAGTTCTCTGTGTGTGACTGAACACCGTGGACAAGGTTCACGAAGTGAAAAGCATATATGCAATATAACATTAAATTTCCATTTCCATACTACATTCATAAAAAATAGAACGAGCCCCTTAATATACAGAATTAATTAAATAAAAAACCAAACAATAATTTAACAACAACAACACCGTTTACGAGGAGGCCTTCATCGTGGAGTAATTTGGGTGAGTGATAGTGTTGTTTGTCCCACTGTAAAGGCTAGCGCAGGCTGGAGAGAGAGAGAGTGAGAGAGACAAAAAAATTGAGAGCGAATAAAATGTTAGTCCTCTGAAATCCAAATAGACATCACATAAAACTCGCCCAAAATTTATTATTAAATTTGCAAAACTTATATTTTGCTTGCTATATTTGATGCATATGATGAAATTTTGTGTTATTTCTTAATTGGCCATGTTATAAAACGAAAGTCGCAATTTGTGGTATCGAAGTGTTAGCGCCTTCCTGATTTCATCGCACTTACATTTATCTTAGACAAGTAACAAACTTAAAATCAAATGATGTATTTCAGCAATCCTTCACTTCTAATTGGCCAAGGATGTTGTGGTTGGCAGTGGACCAAAGTGGCATTCACTTGTTGGAGCACCCTTCACGCAATAGTTTATGTTCGCATGAGTACGAATCATTGATATCATTCTCGCCGAATATGAGCTCGCTAATGATATTTACTGGCTCGGAAAAGAAACAATCTAAAGTGGTCTTAAGCACTTCCTAGGTAATTATGAACAAATATTATATTATTACTTGTCCTTTGTATATAAGCACACTTTCAAATGTTTCTATCCTACATTTTACATTGGCAACTTGTTTTGCTAGATCCACAAACTTATTTATATATATATTAGCTTATTTTTTAAGTTATTAGTTAATAATTAAAAATATACTTTTTATCTTAATTAAATTAATTATATTAATATTTAAAAATATAAACGAACCTTATTTGTAAATAATAACACAAGATTATTTTATTATTATTTGCTTATTTGTTATTAAATGCTTGAAGCACACTTAGCTCTTCAAGATACGATCAGTTATAGATCTCAAAAGATCTGTTCTAGTTAAAAATAAATTCAATAGATGCCACAAAACGAGTCGGTGCAAGTGGATCACTACATTCAGAAAAAATGTTGCCCTAAAATGAAAATTTACCTTAAATAATATATTTTTATGTACATCATAAACACCAAACCCAAAATTATAATAACCTATTTTGATCTGTAATTGAAACATTCAAAATATGAACAGCAATTAACATATTAATCTTCCATCAAAATTTAACATATTAGCCAAAAGCACCGAGTTATTCGTATAGCCTTGAAATTTTTCACATTTAACAAAAATTATTAATATAATTAAATTTTTAAATTATTAAATTTTTTTCTTTCATTCTTTTCAGATAGCAACGCTTATCGAGGAGTACTCCGAAATAGTTAGCAAGAAGATGATCCCATAATTAAAAATAGCTACAATTCAAATATGAACCGTATTTCCATCTTAAAGCCAAACGTTTAATATTATGAATCATTGTTAAATGATAAAAAACTGATATTGTTTGGCCAACTTGGTAAAATTGAAAAAAAAAGTTTCCTTTTTATAAAATATAATTGGAATGATTGATGAAAAATAGAATAATAAATAAATACAGTACGGGATAGACACGCCGAAGATTACATTCCCTTCTCAAATATTAACGTTGTTGTTCTCTGAATGTAAGTAACTACGTTGCAGCAGTGCCTTATCGATAGCGAACTGTTATTCCAGCTGCAAGTAGGGAGTCATCAGAAAAATATGGCAATGCTCATCAGTAAATCGACTGTTGCTATAAAATCAGGTTGAACAATAAAATCACATTCAATTTTTACAGCAGATTTCAATAATGGGTTAAAGTTTAAAAGGCACACAATAAAAGATTGTTGCATAAAGCAGAGATCAGTTTAGTAGCCCCCACCAGCAATTGGAGAAGGTCTAATGGGGGTAAACGCAAATCCTCGAAAAGAAGCGTGAGCGTGAGCGAGGTTCCTCGTAAGCATGAGCGCGAGCTTTGATCATGATTAAGCTCTAAAGCTCTTGCACTCTCCTCTCTTCGATATTGATATTCTTGTGGTCCGATTAACTTTTGCCATGTAACTTTTAATGATGCTCTTTCGATTGTGCTCAGAGCTTCTGCCTTTTTGCTCCCTTATTAAATTTGATTGCAACATTCATATGCTTTTATCATAATCGCCTACATATATACACTTATTACTTTTTACATACAAATTTATTGACAGCAGTGTTATTGAATTGACTTGAAAACACGTTCTTGAGAAAAAAAAATACTAAATCTAAATAATTATTAAAATGAATAAAATTAGTATTAGAGTAAGTTACGCCCTTTTCTGAAAGAACAGAAAATATGTATAAACAATACAAAATAAGTAAATTAAATAATAATTTAATATAATTTTTTTTTGTTATTACGCAAAATACAAGAAAAATTAATATCGTCATTAAAGCTAATATAATAATCAATTTTTTTTTTTTTTAATGCAGCAATTTAATTTAATATTAATCAACCTTATGAAAAGTTATAAAATATTGTTTTGTACAAAGTATAAATAATAACAGGGAATCTTAAAATTAAATAACGTAAGCATATAACTGCATTTAACATATGACAACATCACATAACATCAAATATAACATTGTTGCACATTAACGTTACTATTAACGCCCAACTGTCCAGAGATCGCTTGGAGCGTAGGCTGTAAATCTCTTTGTTACTCGCAGCCGGCTCCAACTCTAAATAACAAAGGTTTAGCTCCTTCATTGCTAAACATTCTCTGAATTGCCCTGTAAGCGTCAATACCACTTGGCATGACTCTCACAGTTCCACCACCACTGCATTTAAGCATAAAGCTGTCAGGCGGCGTGGCAGCATTTAGTGCTTTCAGCGTCCAACTACTTTGGTGATATCCTCAACGATAAGTGGAGGGGGCTTGGAAGGCCTTGTAGGCTATGGTTCCGCAGTGCAAGTATTTGACAGAGAACAATCGCGGATCTCGGCAGCAGCACTTAGATTTATATCCTCATCGTCTACAATCGGCGGAAAAATTGGGGAAGTAGGCAAAAATGTAGTCTTCTCTGCCATATCAACTGACTCGATGTCTGAGTCAGAATCCGACAGCAGATTCTCTAGTGCTTGTGGTGCTGCACGAGCACCAGCAGAAGTTGATGGCACTGCGTCCAAGTCGATGTCATCATCGATTATCGCAATTTTTATTTTTTTGCTGGCATTGTTGTTGGCGTTGTTTGTATTGTTGTGGATGTAATTGTTGTTGGCATTTGCAATTCTTGCATTGTTGATTTTGTTGTTGTTGTTGTTGCTGCTTTCCGAGCGAAAGCGCAGATTATAGCGGAGTTCGCTGGTCTGCCTGGCAAGAGATGGCTAGCACCAGGAATCTACAGCTGCAGTATCAGGCGTGTCGCCGGGAGTGGCGGTAATGGGGGTGTTGCTCATATTGGTGCAAAATTTGCGCACACCAAGCACACCCACTGTACCAGAGTGGTGGCGTCGCACGCACAAATCGCACTGAGTGAGGGCCTCTTACAAAAATAGCTTTGCACCAGCAGAACTGCTCGCGAGCGTCGATAGTTTCAAATCGCAAGAGAGAGTAACGCGTCACACTCACACGCACAATTGCCGATGCTCTGCAGCAAGCGAACCGAGCTGCGCGCGTCGTGCGTAACTGCTCTAGAGAGCAGGCCGCTAACGGAAAGTGCATGGGGAGCGACAAGAGAATTTTAGCTTGACTAGAACTCTCAAAGGTACCGAAAATGTAAAACAAAATCAAAAGAGCAACGCACTGAGCGAGGGCGTACTCAATTTGTTTTTGTATTTTGTTATTGTTTTGAATGTATTGGAATTTGGCATAAGTTCACAGTCTAATTTCTGTGTGAATTAAACACAAATTTAACAATTTAAACACTTTAATATTGTTACAAATTTAACTACATTAATATTATAATTAATGTTGTCACTAACTGGAGTGGTCTTGTCCATTAGAAATGCTTATAAAGCAGAAAAATTGTCACAGTCATCAAAATACGCGTTCGCGATCAACGAAGGCAAAATGATAATTTTTTTTTAAATATAATCACTTAGAAAAATTTTCTTTAAAAAATAAAATAAAATAAATAAATAAATTAAAATTAAAAAATTAATAAAATGTAACAGGCTTTAAGAAAAAGAATATTCAAATATTGGTTTTTAAGCATTCATATGTGACTCTCCCCAAACCAAATGAAAATAATACATATAATTATAAATTAGAGAATTGAAAATGCGCCAATTGCAGATTCGACAAGAGTTTAGATTAGTAAAAAATATAATCTGTTATTCCAAACGCGTCTTATTCGATTGGTGTACAAAGTGTAACTCTACTTATGCTAGTGGTTAAATCTATAAGTCGCTGTAGCTTTGTCGCTGTTGTCCATTGGTGGGTCTCACGCTAGCCTTCTATTAAAATGCGCTGACGAAGTCGCGTGTCGTTTTACTCTATGCGCTTTTGGTTGTGATCGTTGGTTGCAGTTGAGTTTGTTGTTGATGTTGTTGTGTTTGTTTTGTGCTGGGACAGCGTTGAATTCCTGTAGCTGCTGTTATTGTTGCAGTGAGTGTGGACATGAGGGATCTGCGTGATCTGAATATGTCACTTCCCCATCCCTTAGAAATTGGCTTGTCCTCAAGCGTTCAGTGTAGGGTACATCCTTAAGTCGTTGGCGTTTTCCACGGTTGCTTTGTCTTCATTTTCGACGGGTGTTGTCGTTGCTGCACTATTCTTATATTTGATTATCATTTGTTTTGGTAAATTTTTGTATTTGAACAAAGAATAGCTTATTATTACTATTGACAATACTGTCACTAATGTTAAGCTTATGATTAATAAGGTAATGTTTGTTCTTGTATGTTCTCTTATGAGTTCTTTAGTTTCTAAGAATGCTAATGGCTCTGTTTTAGTTATATTATTACTGATATAAACGGTTTGTGTAAAGTCTGATATTACATTTGATATCTGGATATCTTCTAATTGGACAGAACAATTGGTTGCTTTGATAGTGTTGTTTCCTAAAATTTCCATCTTTTGTGGTATACAGTTTTGATTAAGTGTGACTTTAGGTAAGTTCCAAGTTAATATTACATTTGGTTCTATGAAATTTAAATCATAGTTTTTCCTTGGTTTTGTGTAGTTACATTCAACTTTCGTTTGTTTCAAGATGCCGTTTATACATTTGTTTGTTATTAGTTTCTTTTCTGTTGCTGAATAAGTTATATTCTTGTGTAAATAATATTTATCTCTAATAGTTTCGCTTAAAATATTTTTTTCCTCATCTGGATATGGTATTATTGAATATAAAGTTTCTTGTGACAGAGTTTTCGGTATATGTGATATTATTATGATTTCATTTGTTGTGGATTTTATCCAAGTGGATGTTTCTATATTTAACAATTTTTCTGAATCGACTTTTAACAAATGATCATGTTCTAGTAATTTTGGGTTAAAAATTTGCAATCTGGTCAGTTGCATCCCTATCTCGATATCCTCGATGTATTCAGTGAATTGTTGTAAGTTAAACAGTAATAAACTTAATTTTGTGTTCTCTTGTGACATTTCTGTCATGCCGTCCATTATTTCTGTCCCATGATTGACTGCTTCTATGACTTTGTTCAGTTCGTTTACCTGTATGCTATTAGCCTCTAAATCGTCTATTTCTTCAGTTAGTTCTGTTTTGTCGTCTTCAGTTAATGTGCCAAATAAATACTTGTAACCTTTTCGTACTACATTTAGGAGTCCTCGTTTCTGTCTCCTGATTATCTTTATTCCGCTTTTCTACTAGATATTCTATTTGGGGTACAGCACTAAAATCATATGTCTGAGATATTAAATCTTGTTCAGTATTTTCGGTTCTTGTTAGGCTTACTGTTAGGCAATTAGGTATTCGAAATCTGAAGGTATGCTCAATGAGCCTGTTTTAAATAAAACGAACCCGTTTTGTGCTTTTACTTGGTTTACTTCTATATTTTGGGTGTTACTCTGAATTATTGTTAGCGTTAGTATTATCATTATTAGCAGATGGACCGGTAGATGAATCTTCCGTAGTTGACCTGAAATTATTGTTATATTTGCTTCTGTTTATTTTCTTTTTCTTTTTAAATTTAGTTTTATAATGTATGATTCTTCGGCCTCTATTTGTTTCTTCGAAATGTTTGCTGTCTAACTGTTTTATTATGCCTGTTTTCCTGAATGGATTTCTTGTTTTTGATTTGATAAGTGGCATTTCTCTATAGTTCGTATCTACTTTACAATTGGGTATTGAATGCTGGTGATCAGGCATAAATGAAGATATCTGCTGGTGTTCTACCAGTAGTGCTATGTATCCTTTTATGGTTATAAGTGTAAAGTATTATTTCGAATTTTGTTAACTTATTTTCTTCGTTTGTGTCTGAATTAATTATTCTTAATTTTTCGTTGATTGTTTTGTGAAATCGCTCTACGTCTGATATGCCGTTCTTACTTGATGTGATTTTAATCTTAACGTTTTCTGAATCTTACCACATTTGTAATGCTCCACTCATGAATGCCGAGTCTTTGTCTGCTTTTATGTCTAATGGTTTTCCCATTTCGTTGAATATTTTTAACAATGCTCTTTTTGCTTCCAACGAATCTTTACCATTTATTTCTATGAATGTAGCGTATTTTGAGTACATGTCTATGCAGGATAAAAATTGCTTATTACTGATCATATAAAAATCTATAACGTATTTTCCTCTAGGGTTGAAAACCTCAGGTGTTATTTCATAACGAAATTGTGTATCCCTGTGTTCCACTTTTGACGTATTACAGATTTCGCATTCGTTAATTGTGTTTTGCATTAGTTTTTGGTAATCCGGGAAATAATATTTTTGTTTAAACATTACTTTAGTTTTTCTATTCCTGGATGTAAAAGTTTTGTAAGGTCGTTTAATAAGGTTTGTTTCAATTCTGAATAAGTTTGGATATCTTTTAATTTGTTTGTGGTTCTCATAGTTTTTATCGGACAATCTCTTTGTATTATTTCTAAATAAGCTTCTTGGAATAGTGCGTAGTCACCTTCATGTGGGAAGTATATAACGCTGTTTTTTGCACAAAGATATTCTTTTATGATCTCTTCTGCTTTTTCCGTTGTCATTTCTATGTAGTTTACTATGATCTTAGTTTTGTGGAGATAGCTAATTTTCTTTATTTCTTCGGTATTTCCTTTTATAAATTATATTTGATGATAATAATTATTCAGTGGTCTTTCTGTGATTCGAATACAATTTTGATTATCTTCGTTTGCGCTATGCATTGTCCCTGCTATGCTATCTTGAGCATTCCCCATGGAATTTTCTTCCACGTTATTTTCTTCTGATCCAATTCTTGAAAGTGCATCAGCTACGTAGTTTTCTTTGCCTGGTATGTATTTGATTTCATAATAGAATTCGTTTAGTCTAATTTTCCACCTTTGTAACTTCATATTTGGCTCTTTAATGTTATTTAGCCATATGAGAGGTTTGTGATCGCTAAGTATTTCAAAATTTCTACCAAATAAGTGTGATCTGAAATTTTTCGTTGCCCATATTATTGCTAATAATTCTTTTTCTATCGCTGAGTATTTTATCGCGTGCTCGTTTAAAGTTCTACTAGCATAACATATTGGTTTGTGATCTTGTGATAAAACTGCTCCTAATGCATAATTACTAGCGTCTGTAGTGACAATTTTTTCTTGAAATCCGGATATAACAATATTGGGTCTGATACTATGAGTAACTTTAATTTCTCGAAGGCTTCTATGTATGTTATTTCTTTTTCGTTGACTTTTGCTTCTTTCTTTAGCTTTATTGTCATTGGTTTTGCAACTTTTGCGAAATTTGGTATGAATTTCCTGTAAAATCCACATAATCCCAGGAATCTTTTGATTTGTTTTGGAGTCTTAGGGATTTTATTCCATCCGTTGTTATTATGTGTCCTAGAAATTCAGTTTCTCTTTTCATGAATTCGCACTTAACTGGTTGTAGTTTTAGATTTGCTTCTCTGAGCTTTCCAAAGACTTTCCGTAATGCTAATACGTGTTCTTCCAATGAAGTGGAATACACTATTATGTCATCCATGTAAACTAGACAATGTTTGTAAATTAAGTCTCCTAAAAGGTTGTTCATACAACATTGAAAGGTTGCTGGTGCATTTTTCAAGCCAAATGGCATTCGTGTATATTCGAAATGTCCTGCTTTGGTTGAGAATGCAGTTTTTGATATTGATTTTTCGTCCATCAGAATTTGATGAAATCCTTTAGCTAAATCGATTGTTGTGAAATATTGACATTTGCCTAACTTGTCTAATATTTCATTCATTACAGGTATGGGAAATTTATCGCTAACTGTATTTTCGTTAAGGCTGCGATAGTCTACGACTATTCTGATGGTCGTATAATACCTTGATGCATCATTTCTTTCATTTGCTTGTTAACTTCCTCATCATAGCTTTGTGAATATTTATAAGGTTTCCTATAACAAGGCTCCTCATTTTTTGTATTGATAACGTGTGAACGTCAAATTGTCACTTTCTTTATACTGAATATCGTTAAATTCAAACAAAACTCTTGTTAACCTGGATTATTCCTCTTTATTTAGGTGTTCTAATCTAAATTGATTGCTTTCCACCAATTCGATTTCTAATGCGTATGCTGTATGTAGATCTTTTGTTAGTGGTGGGTCTTTATATTCTTCTTCCTTATTTCGTTATTATATTTAAATAAAAATTGAAAATTATTAAGTTTAACAAACTCATCTTCGTAATTGATCTCGCTTCTACAATCCTTAAGGAACGTTCGGCCTAAGAGGATGTCAAAATTTTTGGAAAAATTATGTATGTAAAATTTCTGATCTGTTGTACAAAGTTTGCTAGGGGCTAATGATATGCTGGTATTCAATTTTACTTCTCCACTTATGGTTTGACAAGTAATATTCTCTTTGGAAGTTTTGTAGTTAAAGAAATTTTTATTCATAATATTTACTGATGACCCTGAATCTATTAAGCATCGCATTTGTTCGTTATTCATAATTATTCTTATGAATGGGGTTCTGTGTTCGTTTCCCAGGCTGTTTGATGAAAATTTACTGTCCAGTCCATTTTTGATTGTTGACTGTTACTAGGTCTTTGTCTTTTAGTGGGTTGGTTAGGTGGTCTGGTATTATTACGATCTGATAATTGATTAGGTTTTGCATTCAGCCTCGATTTAATTTTAGTTAATATTCGTTACACAATTGTTCATTAGCCATTGGTTCGTTTTGTGAATTTTGATTTCTATAATTCGTATTATAATTTTGTTGATTCCTGGAACTCTGATTATAATTTGGGTTGTAATTTTGTTGAGTTTTTGGATAATATTTGTTATTACCTTTATTGTAATGTGTGTTATTTGCAGGTTTTGTTTTTTCTGATATTCGGTCTTCGTATAAACCCAATTCTTGGGCTACTGCTTTCAATTTATCGGTTGTTTATATATCATATCTGGCTAACTGCATGTATAACCTGTCTGGTAGACTTTTATGTATTACATCTCTAATCTACGTGAGTACAATATTTTAATTTCTGCATTATTTTCTATTACTAACTTATTTAATATGAGTTTTGTAAGTGGAGATGAGGATGCTCCGTATTGCTGGCCAATCTCCTTGTAAGTGCCTTAGTGATGCCCTCATTGCTTCTCCATGTAACTGCATTTGGATTGCGCTATACATTATTGATCTTTGCCTTTGGTCATCGCTTGGGAAGAGTTTCTTTATGACGTCGATCCTTCCTATGAAGGCTCCCAGCTCGTCCGTTTCTCCACAGAAGGTTGGTACTTGCCGGATTTGCCCGAGTGATTGGTTCAATGTTGCTTCATTTTGTTTTTTTGTGAAGGTTTATTGTACACAAAAATAAATTCTTCATCGTCTGCCTCGCGTATTTATATTTACCTAAAAAAAAAAGATTTTCAAGAATCACGGGGTCCTTATGCGGATAACATTTTTTTTCGCGGAACACTAGAACATTTTCCAGAAACGACTATGACGTTTCACGATATTTCTTTGTTATCCTACCGGCTGCGCCAATTAAAAGTTTGACAACGGTTTTGATTATAAAAAAAATACAATTCTTTATTCAGAAACACGTCTTTTCAGATTGGTGTACAAAATGTAACTCTACTTATGCTAGTGGTTTAATCACGCTAGCCTTCTTGTAAAATACGCAGACGAAGGCGCGTGTCGTATTACTCCATGCGCTTTTGGTTGTGATCGATGGTTGCAGTTGGGCTTGTTGGTGACGAACTATGCTGTTGTTGTTGCAGTGAGTGTGGACATGAGGGATCTGCGTGATGTGAATATATCACTATATATATACATATATAAAACAAAATAAAAACAAACCGAAATTGAAATTGCTAATATCAAGAAGCAATGTGAAACATGAAATTTAAAATTGAAAAACCCCCTTAAACCTTAAGCTCAGTTTTTGGATATCTTTATTTTCTCATTAAAATTTTTAACGTAATGAAGTTTAAAAAAATGAGAGTCATGGGGTCGTAAAAATTAATTGAGTTGTCATGCACATTTGGGGATCTGCTATTATAATTACCCTTACAGGTCACGGTAAGGTTGGGTGCAGAAGGTGTGCGTCGAACGACACCACACCGCCGTCCTGACTACCGACGTATCCTTGGTTCCCTCACCCTCTTCTGTCGTCCTGAATTCCCCATTATCCCATTCTATTTTTTTTGCTTTTTGATTTTTTTTTTTCTTTTCGTCGTGTTGAATTCGGATTGACCGGAAAGGGCAATTCATTTAAGTATTTCCCAACAAGGCTTTAAGGGACTCTATAAATAAAATTTGCGTAGTGTGCCGAGATAGGTCAACGAAAACCTAACCACATGTTAAATATTTCCGGCGAGTGGAGAATTTCGGCAAGTTTTTGTATATTTTCCAACCACGTGATCGACTACAAACTACTGCCGATACCACTATTAGTAATACTACCACTACTATGTTCATTCATCGTTACTACAACACAGAATGTAAAACACACAAAACCAGTACAGTCTTATACAATAAATCTCGACATATAAATATTCAGTTTCATAATACGATACCCACTTTGAAATATGTAAGTTAAAGTGTAAATACATAAATTGTACTCACTGTACGCTTTGCTATTACCAACAATCATTTAGATAATGTATTATATATACTATATATTATCACTAAGCAGGCAATACATAGAGGCGGCAAATCGACAAAAAGTGCATCAGGTTTTTTATCTTACAGCCTGCGACCCAGCAGAGCCTAGAGTCTGTCGAACAGCGAACTCAGGTCCTTATTTCACTTGACTTCACTACGCCAACATCGCGGATGAAAGTTAATCACAGCCTTTTTTGAGCAGAAACACTCTATCCTTGTATTCTAAAATTTTTAGTTTTTGGCCTGAAAACAGTTCTACAAATGACAATGTTAGCTAAACAAATATGAAAGTAGATTCATTCGCATAAATTCTTAAAATATGCGTAATAAAAAGTTAATTAGTCGACAGTCACAAACTTATTTAAAAGTTAAACTCATCGGAAGTAAATCTAATAAAATCTATTTCAGATCTACTACAATTCTTTTTTCTTTTGTCTAGTCCACATCGTCTATTGGCAATCTTAAAGGGGGTATCAGTGTCTCGACATGCGAAATAGTCGGGAAACAAAGAATTTTGTATGTCGAGATAATGATATCGTGTTTTAGATTTTCACCACACATTTTGTAGGCTGTGGTTACAAAATTGATCAACTGTGACTACGTCGCAAAGCAAAAAACTTGTTTTTCATGTCAATTTTTAGCTAATGACGAGCGGTTCAGTCCGCTCTATCAGCCCAATTTACATATATATGAATATACATGTATATATTTATAGTTCTGCTATATAAATACAAGCATATGTATGTGTGTGTGCTGTGTACACATATGAGCATTTATTAAAATTTATTTGTGAATTTATCATGTTATATGCCTAGAACCTGCTGTATGAGCACCGCCTTCCTCTCTGACGAGCACTCGCCGCTTTACTCCATTCCCTGCCGAATTCTTTGCTGTAGCTAATTCCAAACGAGCAACAAAAAGTTCTTTTGGGATGAAATGCCTGTATTTTCAATTACAAGAGTGTGCTCTTGATTGAAATACTGATAGCATGGAAAAATTCGCTATTCAATGTTTAATATTAGCGACTAAAATGTATATCGCTTCAAAAATATTATCGACTATACTGAAACCAGTCAAATTAATGCTGACAGAGCTAAACGTCGGCCATAATACAAATTTGTAATAATAAAATGTATGCTTAATATTGTTTTGTGTTTGATGTTTATGAAGAGTGCTATCAATAGGTAAGCCGATTGCAAAAAACCGCAAGAGTATACAAATCCAAAGCTGCGATAATTTGACTGAACTCTAAATGTAAAACACACAAAACCAATACAGTCTTATACAATAAATCTTGACATATAAATATTCAGTTTCATAATACAATACCCACTCTAAAATATGTAAGTTAAAGTGTAAATACATAAGTTGTACTCACTGTACGCTTTGCTATTACCTACAATAATTTAGATTATATATTATATATACTCTGTATTATCACTAAGCAGGCAAAGTTGGAGTGACAAAACTTGGAACGTAGATTGCCTTCAAAGAATGCCATAAAAATGTACATACCCTAAAAATAACGAAATCTTGTCAATGGACAAGAACGATTACTAGGAACCTGGGAAAATGCTCACAGCCGCAATAAAATAAATACTTAACAAGTCGAGGCACAACTAACCAACGCTCTTTTAACACACCAAACCACAACCAAATATGAAGGTTATTTGCTACCAGTAGTCCGTTGGTACTAAACTGGTATAAGGGTATTCCGCGGTCGGTTACGACTGCAGCATTCTCATAGGCTTTAATTTGATGTTGAAAATAATTATCCAATACATATGTGTGTATCAATATATATATGATACATATGTATATAATATATGTTCGAGTATGAACATGTGACGCTCTCAGCTGCTGATTTTGGAATTGTTTATAAATAAAGGGCCTGATCGTCAGAGCAGGTAGTTCGAAACTAACCGTCGACTCCGCGCGTGTAATATTCTTTGGACAGGGACGCTATTTGAGTGTGAATGAATTATATATATATATATTTTGAGTAAGTAAGTTTGTCAGACGGATATAAGTTAGTCATGCCAAGCAGTGAAAAATATTTACGTCAAACAATAAACTAAAATTTAAAACATAAATTGCTAGGGAAGAAAGGGTTCTGTGAATTTTTACAGCCCTTATGTTGATAGCTTGTTCATTGATTTTGTAGAGTACAGACTTAATAATAAATTATAATTTAGCTTGCAGCACTTAATGCTTGAAAATTTGCCATTGACATCTTGAATAATTTTTTGTTTTGCCGGACTTGGCAAGTGTACAAGATCTTTACAATTTGCCAGACGAAGACTTGTTCTAAATTGACTTTTTGAGTGAGCTAAAATTCGCGACGGTTCGACACTAGGCACTTTGTGACCACCTCGCAAAGCAAAAAACTTGTTTTTCATGTACATTTTTAGACAATGACGTGAGGTTCAGTCCGCTCTATCAGCCCAATTTACATATATATGAATATACATGTATATATTTATAGTTCTGCAATATAAATACAAGAATATGTATATCACACACACATACATATACTTGTATTTATATATATTTATTATGTGTGTGTGATATACATATACTTGTATTTATATAGCAGAACTATAAATATATGTACACATATGAGCATTTATTATAATTTATTTGTGAATTTATCATGTTATATGCCTAGAACCTGCTGTATGAGTGCCGCCTGCCTCTCTGCCGAGCACTCGCCGCATTACTAAGCCGATTGCAAAAAGCCGCAAGTGTATACAAATCCAAAGCTGAGACAATTTGACTGAACTCTAAATGTAAAACACACAAAACCAATACAGTCTTATACAATAAATCGTGACATATAAATATTCAGTTTCATAATACGATACCCACTCCAAAATATGAAAGTTAAAGTGTAAATACATAAGTTGTACTCATTGTACGATTTGCTATTACCAACAATCATTTAGATAATGTATTATATATACTATATATTATCACAAAGCAGGCAATACATAGAGGCGTCAAATGACAAAAAGTGCTTCTGGTTTTTATCTTACAGCCTGCGACCCAGCAGAGCCTAGAGTCTGTCGAACAGCGAACGCAGGTCATTATTTCAGTTGACTTCGCTGCGACAACATCGCGGATGAATGTAATATACAGCCTTTTGTGAGCAGGAACACTCTTTCCTTGTATTGTCAAATTTTTAGTTTTTGGCCTGAAAACAGTTCTACAAATGACAATGTTAGCTTAACAAATATGAAAGTAGATTCTTTCGCATAAATTCTTAAAATATGCGTAATAAAAAGTTAATTAGTCGACAGTCACAAACTTGATTACAAGTTAAGCTCATCGGAAGTAAATCTAATTAAATCTATTTCAGATCTACTACAATTCTTTTCTCTTTTGTCTAGTCCACATCGTCTATTGGCAATCTTAAAGGGGGTATCAGTGTCTCGACATGCGAAATAGTTTGTTCAAACAGCCGTCTGTGACATGATCCCGTTGAATCGTAAATTTGAATGGATGCGTATATGTGTGCTCGTCGGGAAACAAAGAATTTTGTATGTCGAGACTATGATATCGTGCTTTATATTTTCAACATACATTTTGTAGGCTGTGGTTACAAAATTGATTAACATTTAACCACCCCACCTTGGGAAAGTTTACACATCTGGCCCAAAAACTGAAAAATTGAAAATCGAGTGCCAGCTTGCATATAAAACGACAAGGATAGAGTGTTGCTGCTATCTTCGCACACATTCCAGGGTCTTGTCGATGTAAATTAATTAAACAAAATAAATGAGAGAATTTTAAATTTTTTGGGGACACCCTAACCTACCCTATGGAGCTCCCAGGGACAGTAGTTTATTTATTTATTTATTGTCAACTAAAAACAGTCGACACAAAAATTACAAAAACTTAAAAAATGTAGTTTAATTTAAATTAAAATAAAATTAAAATTATAAATAAATTTAAAAATAGAAATGATTACAATGTTTTCTGGGGGTATTTAAATACAAATTGGTCCAACATTTGTTGCAAGAATTGGGGAAAACCCAGAAAAAACCCAATTAGACCAAAAATAATATGTAAGAATTAGTAAGAATTAGTCCACCTGTGCATGCGAAAAAGTTATTCCCGAGATAGGGCATTTAAAAGAGAGTTTTTAATTATAGAAATGGAGGAGTCTGATTTGATTATATGTTATAATTTGTTATAATCATTACAGAGTACTCGAAACGGTTCATGCAAGTATTACAGCAAACAAGGAAAGTGGGAAGAAATAGCGACAAAGTCTAAGGGGAACAGAAAAAGTTATTTGCCTCATCAACGCTGCTGAATCGATTTCGCCTTTAATTAATTTACAAACATAACTCCTAGCATAACACGATGGTTAGTTAATAGGGAAGGTTAATAAGCAGCAGCCTATTGGGGTATGGAGGAAGAGAACCCCAGTCAAAGCGACGAAGAGCAAAAAGTAAGAAGCTCTTCTGTACAGATTCCAATCTACTTTGATGAATATGATATTGTGGAGACCACACACAAGATATATTCCAGAATTGGACGTACAAGGGAAGTGAAAAGTATCTTGGTCGTATAAAGGTCATCAAATTCCTTTGACCAACGCTTTATAAAACCAAGAACTTGAAAAGCTTTGTCTACAGTCAATCTAATATGGTTATCGAACTTTAACCTGTGATCAAGAAGTAAACCTAAATCCTTTACTTCAATCAGTCTATCAAGTGGCACCCCATCGAGATTGTAACTAACAACATAAGGAGTAATACGATAAAATGACATGACCTTACACTTAGAGCAGTTCAGGTTAAGCAGATTAACTTTGCACCAAGACAAAAAGGAAAATAAGTCCGCCTGCAATAAGTAATGAGAGGACATATCATTATACGTCAGGCACAACTTGACGTCATCAGCATACGTTAGTATGTTAGAATGCAAAACAACAGAAGGAAGGTCATTAATAAATAGGTTAAAAAGTACTGGACCAAGGTGACTACCCTGGGGTACACCAGAGGTGACTAGGATAAGTTTAGAGAGCATAGATTTAAATACAATTTTTGAGTTCTGTTACTCAGATACTCCGAAATCCAGGTCAGAAGGTTAGTGGGAAAACCTATAAGGTTTAGTTTGCGAAGGAGAGAATGGTTACGAAATCAGTTTGCATTTTATTCTGAAATCCTTTGATAACAAGGGAAGTAAATTCAAGAATGTTAGTGGTAGTGGACCTACATTTCACAAAACCATGCTGGAATGGTGAAATAATAGAACTACAAAAGTGTTGCAGTTGAGTCGTTAATATTTTCTCAAATGCCTTAGGTATAGCAGACAATTTGGAAATACCCCTATAGTTTTTTATGTCAGACTTCGATCCATTTTTATGGAGAGGAATAATAAAGGATTCCTTCCAAATAGCGGGAAAACAACAAGTTTCAACAGACAAGGTAAATTATTTAAGTAAAGGTTTGCAAATAGACTCGGAACAGTACTTAAGTACACATCCCGGAACTCCATCAGGACCAGGCGAATACCTAGGCTTGATTGAGTGTAGGTCGGCAAGAAGTGACTCTAAAGTGATCACAGGACCAAAAATGCAATTAGGGTAAGGATAGGGTGCATTTTGTGTGAAGTTAGTAGAGGAATAGGTGGATTAAAAATAATCAGCAAACAGATCGGCTGCATCCTATCTTCATAGAAATCGTAGTTAGGTAACGAAGACGATTTGCGTTTCATGTTCACAAAGTTAAAGAACTGCTTAGGATCTTGTGCAAATTGCAGCCTACAACGAAGAAGGTAATTTTGATAACAACGTGAGTTATGTGTAATAAAAGTTGCTCTAGCAACTGAAACGGGGAACACAAGCATCCAAATGTCAGTCAATGGTGGTATAAAATATTGACACAGCTTTGTCCAGATTGGTACAGGAGTAAAGTTCTGCCCAATCAGTGTCAAATAATAATTGGTTAAGTCTAACAAGTTCTGCTTTTTGGACGCAACGGTGCTTATGTGTAGAATCCGATGCTACAAGAGGCACAAGAGTTGGCAGCTCTATAATCAAATAGAGCGTAGGATGATAAGGATCTTCGGGATTAACAAGTGGATCACAACGAGAGATAATACTACAAGTAGGATCAGATACAAAAATTAAATCCAGTAAACGGTCGTTACAGTTTCGAATATGGTTAACTTGAGACAATGACAACTCATGAAACCAATCAATAAACTCATTTGAACTACAGTGGGTCGAAGCTTATTCTGATCACGGTCAAAAAAAAAAGGAGTTGCCTGCCATAAGCTAACCATTCATTATTTTTCAGAAATTCCAGAGGCCGATGGTAGGTATATATATTAACCTCCAAAATTAATATATGACCCCAATACACTGGGGTTTCCCCACCTGCTAGGTAGAGTTATGAAAAAAAGTTAGCCTTAACCACTTCCCTTAACCTATTATTCATGGAAGATACCACCTTCCTGGTAGCTTCTGCTCCACTCATCCCGCAGAGCATTTTTGAGGTCTTCTTTGCTGGATATTCTGTGCTTCCGTACTGCTTCCTGTACTACACATTCTTGTCCATTGTTGTTTCAAAAATCACAAAATTCCCGAATCCGGCTGACGAGATACATACCTATGCCATGTCACTTCCTCCACCATGCTTGACTGTTGCCTTTACGTGTTTGGGATTCAGGTCAGTATTGGACTGTCGCCACACAATTCCGTCCGTCCGAGTCAAAAATGGTGAATTTGGACTCATATGCAAATATGACTATGTTCCAGATCTCCAAATCCTTGTCCAAGTGGTTTTTGGCGAACGTCATCCAAGTCCCTTTATTTTTCACGCTTATAAAGGGCTTCTTCCGTGGTACTCGGGCATTAAAGTCATGTTTGCGCAGAAACCTACACACAGTTTCCACACAGCCCTTTTTCCCTATTTCATCCTGCACCTGTTGAGTCGGTTTTGGAGCCGATAGCTTGGGATTTCCCCTTATTTTCCTGCTGATACTTCGCTCCTCGTCTTCGGTGAAAATCTTGTTTGGTGCCTTTCTGCTCTTGCCCTCAATCCGATTTGCGTCGACGAAGCGCCAAATGATGTTATAGACAGTTGAGTTGCTCAGATTGACCATTTTAGCTATTTGGCGATGTGAATATCCGTTTTTGTGGTGTTCCAGGATGAGTTTTCGTAGTTCAATGGTAGTCTGATTGTCCATAGTCCTTTTTGCACCCGAGATGCAGGATGAAACTAAACTGACTACGAAGGATTGGTCGAGAATACTCAACTTTAGGTAAAAAATCCGGGTTTTATGGCACCCAGGTGTCCACAATGTACCTGCTCCAAATGAAAACTGGAAAAGTATTATAATCCTACCTAGCAGGTGGGGAAACCCCAGTGTCATATATTAATTTTGGTCGTTAATAAATATACCTACCATCGGTCTTTGGAATTTCTGAATAATAATGAATGATTAGCTTATGGCAGGCAATTCCTTTTTTTCTTTGACCGTGATCAGAATAAGTTCGACCCACTGTAAGTGGCACCAATACATTTGGTGGAGCGGACCATATAATTTTTGGAAGATTAAAGTCACCGCATACAATCAAATAGTCTCTATCCGAAAGCATAGAGGAAATATATTGGTTAGCGGATAGATGATTCAGATATATTGAGACATCTGATTGAGGTGGAATATAAGAACACGTTATAAACAATAAAAAAGTATTAAACTGAATTTTAATACTTATAAATTCAATGTCTAAAGCAAAAGGAGGTAAGAAATAATCTGATGCAAGATCAGAATGAACAGCAAGCAGACAACCACCACCCAAGCGTGATACTCGATCACATCTATATGGGATGTTTTTATTGGAAAATAAGGAATGATCTGAGATATCAGGCTTCAACCAAGTTTCAGTAAATACTAGAATATCAAATTCAAAAGAAAGACTGTCAACGTATAGCTTAGGAAGTTTAGTGTTGAGACCTCTAACATTCTGATATGCTAAAGAAATCGAGGATTTTAGTTTTTTGGTGCAACATTAGAAAAAGAAGCACCAGAAGGATTCTGAGGAAATGTTTGTATAGCCTTTATAACTAAGCCCTTCGGCCAGATTTTAGCCCAGCAAATAGTGTCGAATACATCAGCCGAAACACTTATTTTAAAAGAGGAAATTTCTCTTTCATAATTAAATTTGAATTTTACAATCGATATTCCCGTAGATAACACTTTACCCTGTATGTAGCTCTATTATTTCACCATTCCAGCATGGTTTTGTGAAATGTAGGTCTACTACCACTAACATTCTTGAATTTACTTCCCTTGTTATCAAAGGATTTCAGAATAAAATGCAAACGGATGTCGTTTACACGGACTTCAGTAAGGCCTTTGACTCTGTTAACCATTCTCTCCTTCTTCGCAAACTAGACCTTATAGGACTTCCAACTAACTTTCTGACTTGGATTTCGGAGTATCTGAGTAACAGAACTCAAAAAATTGTTTTCAAATCTGTGCTCTCTAAACCTATCCTAGTCACCTCTGGTGTACCCCAGGGTAGTCACCTTGGTCCAGTGCTTTTTAACTTATTTATTAATGACCTTCCTTCTGTTATTTTGTACTCTAACATACTAATGTATGCTGATGATGTCAAGTTGTGCCTGGCATATAATGATATGTCCTCTCATTGCTTATTGCAGGCGGACTTATTTTCCTTTTTGTCTTGGTGCAAAATGAATCTGCTTAACCTGAACTGCTCTAAGTGTAAGGTCATGGCATTTTATCGTATCACTCCCCATGTTGTTAGTTACACTCTCGATGGGGTGCCACTTGATAGACTGAATGAAGTAAAGGATTTAGGTTTACTTCTTGATCACAGGTTAAAGTTCGATAACCATATTAAATTGACTGTCAACAAAGCTTTTCAAGTTCTTGGTTTTATAAAGCGTTGGTCTAAGGAATTTGATGACCCTTATACGACCAAGATACTTTTCACTTCCCTAGTTCGTCCAATTCTGGAATATGGATCTTGTGTGTGGTCTCCACAGTATCATATTCATCAAAGTAGATTGGAATCCGTACAGAAGAGCTTCTTACTCTTTGCTCTTCGCCGCTTTGACTGGGGTGTTCTTCCTCCATACCCCAATAGGCTCTTGCTTCTTAACCTTCCCTCCCTAACTAACCGTCGTGTTATGCTAGGAGTTATGTTTGTAGTTAAATTAATCAAAGGAGAAATCGATTCAGCTGCGTTGTTGAGCCAAATAAACTTTTCTGTTCCCTTTAGACCTTCTCGCAATTTCTTTCCACTTTCCCTTAATCGCTGTACTACTAATTATTCCTTGCATGAACCGTTTCGAGTACTCTGTAATGATTATAACAAATTATCCTATATAATTAATTCAGAGTCCTCCACTTCTATAATTAAAAACTCTATTTTAAATGCCCTATCTCGGGAATAACTTTTTTGCATGCACTGGTGGCGGACTAAATCTTACTAACTCTTTCAAATTATTTTTGGTCTAATTGGGTTTTTCTGGGTTTTCCCCAATTCATGCAACAAATGTTGGACCAATTTGCTTTTAAATACCCCCAGAAATAATAATTTTAATCTTTTTAATCTTCATTATTTTAAATATATTTATAATTTTTATATTATTTAAATTAAATTAAATTAAATTCTTTAAGCTTTCTGTATTTTTGGTGTCGACTGACTTTTAGTCGACAATAAATAAATAAATAAATAAATAAATGTAGGCTTTAATGTCATCCACAGAGATATCAGGGGCAACACGCGAAATAAAAATTTGCTTTCTAGGTGCAACCGCTATAAGAGACCTAGGAGCACTGCTAGAAAGAGGTGCGGGAATCGAAACGGGCACAATGGCCTGTGACACAATTGGGGCACCACTGTTGATTGCAGGTGGTGCAGGAGAATTAAACTGATTCACATGCTGACCATTATCAACAGTTTGTGTCAGCGGTGCAGGGGTCACCAACAGAGCCGGGGCCAATACACCTAGTTCACGAGGCAAAGCAAGCTCGGCCGGTTGCTTCTGCTTAAGAGAGTCATTCAGCAGTTCTACACTATTAAATTGACTCTACATGGCATCAAAATCAGCACCGAGCCTACTAAAAGCTGGACGGAGATTGTGAAACCCCGTCTTTAAACCCGACTTATTGCCGATTAAATCTCTTACCCGTTGCGTGAAACCAGCACATTTAACGTACACCACGTTATCACACAACCAACAACAGACGAAATCAGCCTTTGGGTCAGCCTGGCACTTGCAGCTTTTTAGGTAGCACGCAGACATAATGAATTTAGAAATATATATGCCCGAAAAGAAGAGAAAACTATACAAAGATTCGGCACAGCACCGAGAAAATAAGAAAACAAACAGCGCTCAAGAGATGAAATAGATACAACAACACCAAGATTTGGCGCTGTAAGAATACCTACGAAAATAGACAAAACTTTGAACCACTGAAACAACAACACATGCAAACACAGTTAGGAGAGCACACGACAGTAGAGAGAGAGTAATAAAGCGTTGTGAGAGCACACGACAGTAGAGAGAGCAAGAGTAATAAAGCGCACACAAAAACCGCTATAACAACAACAATGCGAAGCGCACTCAAAAATAAAAAACAGAAACAAAACACAGCTGTTAACCGCGCACTTATGATTACAAAAATAACAATTTTTGAGATTTCTAGCAAAATTACTAACAGAACACCAATTACCAAAGCAATCACAGCAAAATTAAAGAGAGATAAAGCACAATTATGTTTTATATTAATTAAATTAAATGTACGAGTTAAAATTTTTATACCAAGCACAAACTGGAGACAGCACAGCAAAAACACATCTAATCACAGCAAAGGCTAAGACAAGACTTGACGAGGGTATCTACTCTCAACAATAAATGTCGAACAAAATACTGAGTAAAAATATAGCTTTGGCGTTCTTCTCTTCTTCTTCGTTAAGTTGGCAAAATAATAAATATAAATGGAATTTGAATTAGAATTTAAGATAACATAATTAACTGTAAAATAATAAACAATAATTTAACAAAATTGCCCCATAACATTGGCCAAACTAGTTGCGCATCACGGATGTGGAGCCGATCTGAGAGCATTTGGTTTTGTGCGCCCAGCCTGCGCACTGCATCTGAATCGAAGTTTCCCCGCCGTCAAAATAATTTGATTGGAACGGACTCACATCTATTCAATTTTGTCCATTGTTGGTCCCCTAGTCCAATTTCGCCTTGTATGTGTTAATGTTGGATCGGCACTTTTATGGACATTTTATTGATTTTACTTCGTTTATTGGTTCCAATTTTAAAATTTAATTTATTGATTTTAGCTTAACCAAACTTGACTGACCGCTGCCTTTTTCTTTCCCTCGTTCCTACCGACTACCGTTCGCTCGACCTCCTTATAAGTCGATCATTCGCCATTTTATTCCTTTTTACCAACCAACTCGGATTATTGTCTATTATCTATCTCTTGAGCGCGCGAACTCTCTCTCTCTCTCTCTCTCTGAAGCACAAACCTGGGACTACCACCTTTTCGACAGCGGGCAGCCCTAATCGCGCCGCAGCAAATCTACATATTGTAGCAGGTCACTAGTGACGTATACTCAGCCTGCAACACAACATCTGTAATATGACATGCAACTCCGTATATAGCATTGAAATGGATCGCCATCGCTATCGCGGCGAGATCACTAGCTGACGTGGAATTGCTGAATTGTGTTCACTTTTGATTGCTAAAATAAGCATTTGTATATTTTATTTGAACTTACGTATAAAAACCTCGTGTTTTAGATTCACGCAACAACGCAACAAACGTGCAGTTGAACTGCTGCTGAGCAATCGCTTCTCTTTTCAGATTTTCGATCGAGTGAACGAACGTATGCACTTGTCCAAGAGCCACTCATAAAATATATATGTAAACACACTAATGTGCACAACTTTGCAAGAATGGATTTCTTTGATGTACGTCTTATTGACATTCGAATTGTTTGGATTCAAATTAACATTTAAAATTTCAGATTTATGCTAGATCAAGGTTTCATTATCATTTTCGATGCGATAAAGGCAGTATAGAATACCTTAAACGTATCAAACATAAGAATATTATTGAAATATATGGAATAGAGGACAATGTTGGCAAGCTAATGGAGCATTCAGATTGTGGACATTTGAGTAATTACTTACATGGAAAGCAACCGGGAGAATATACAGTGAGAAATGTGCTCCACTGGATGCTACAGGCTGCCCAGGTAATGTGCATCTTTAATGGCCTATGCAATTAAATAGCTTATAATCTTCGTATGAATTATAGGGTCTTGAATACATTCATTCAAAGGAACCTAACCGATTCTTTCGAGATATCTCAACGGAAAGACTTATGTTATCCAATAACTTTGGCACCTTAAAAATCTGTGGCCTTTATAATGAATGCATGGAAATTTCTGATTGCAATTATGCATCACCGGAGGTTATACATAGATAAGATATGTGTATATTTATAAACCAGCTTAATTCTTCTTTATCGCAGATCAGAGGAGGAGAGGAGCACACTCACAAGTGCAACATATACAGCTTTGGTATTATCTTTTGGGAGTTGATGTCACGCAAGATTCCTTGCAATCACTTAGATACTCTAAATGATCACCCTTCTCATAATGATATATTCAAAGGTGAAATACGTACCAAATAGTGCTAAAGTTCAGTTGTTAATTGCATTACTTTCTTAGGAAACAAACATATTGTAATTAGAGAAATACAAATACCCAACTCTGACCCCATTAAGCATTTAATAGAAAAATGCTGGAATTCGGACCATAATAAGAGGCCAGCAATTACAGAGATACTCTCCGATATCGCACACTGTCTTGAGTGAGAGATATAAGAAACTTAACACATGAATATGTTATATATCTCGGATGATTTAATTTCAGGAATTGCGAACCTTCAACATTGGATTATGGCATTAGTGCTGATACAGGAACAGTAATTGACTTTGCAGCAATTGAAATGGGCAAGGTAAAAATATATCATTTTGATTTAATTTATTGTCATTATTATGGTGTCGACCACAACATTAGCTTAATATTTATCGTTTGCATATATCTTCAAGGAAATCGGAAGAGGAAACTTTGGCGTTACGTTCGAGGCAAAGTGTTATTCTTTGCCTATTGCTGCGAAAAACTTGAACAAATTTAAATGCACAAACGAGGAAATCATTAAACGAGCCAGGGAGCTAATGGGGTTATCGCATGATGATGTTGTACCTATACTTGGCCTAGCGCTGGATGGAGAATTTACATATTTGCTAACGAAATACTTAGATGGTGAAACTCTGTCCAACTATGTGCACAACAAGAGGCGACCCATTAGTGTCGATCAAGCTTTCGGTTTGATGGGTTCGCTTGCTGAAGTAATAACAAAAATATTTATATTACTGGTATGCAAATAACTTACAGATCATATCCTTACTATTTTCATTTCTAGGCCATTAAGTACATTTTATGTAAGGAGAAACTAGACTCACGTGTCCTATGCAATTTAAAGCCTAAAAACTTGGTGTTAAGGCATAATAATTCATCTGTGACCGTACGCAATTTTTGTATTGCATTCGACGATAGCAAAGATAGCGAAGTGTTGAAAAATAATTTAGATAAATCCTATATAGCACCGGAGGTTTGTGTGATACCCAAGCAATTTGTAAATATGTGTGCTATATGTATATTGATTTGTGCGTAGGTGATCATAAATGGAGTTCACACAGAGCAGAGCGTCGTATATACCTTCGCTATTATCTTCTGGGAGGTACTGGCACGCAAGAGGCCTTTCGAGGAATATAAAGATCAGCAAATCAACATTAGGAATGCTGTCAAAAGAGGTAATCAAATTGACATGCCACCGAACGGACTTCATGATTTTGACTCTTGCAGGTGAACGTCCGCCTCTTGGAGATATCGGTGCAAGAGGCTCCAAACAATTGGAAATATTTATTGAAAATTGTTGGCACAAGGAACCGACAAAACGACACAGAGTGGATGGATTACATGGGACACTATGCGCAGTCAATCTTATAGCAAACAAATTTAAGTAATTACTAATAAATCTAAGCGCAATATTTAATATTAATTACTAAATGAAGTAACTTTTGTTTTCAGGATGCCACTAATCGTCAAATTTAAGGATATAAAGCTGTGTGAAGATGTAATAATCTGCCAAATTGGCTTATGCCTTTATACTTTGATAAGATATTTTATATTGGTTTTGTCACGTCCGTCTGTATGAACGATGTAGCGCAAATCGATAATCGTTATCTTCCACAATTTTAGGCTGGAGTAACCAAATTTTAAATGTATGTTACTGAAAACACTCTTCAAAAGGGTACTCCGACCTCTTCATCAATTGGAATATATATTACTAGAACGTTCTTCTAAGTTTGGTAAGAAATGCCTTGGCAACTCCCACCCTATCTGCAGCATATATCAGCCACAATGTTAGAGCAAGAGTTTCCAAATTTGGAATGTAGATTACCAGCAACATTCTCCTAAAATTGAATATACAATTCCTGGCTACGACTAAACATATAAAACCCTCAATTTTAGGGATAGAGTCACTAAATTTTAACACCACATTTATTCAAGGTTCGAGGTGCCCTACCCCCACCATGCCCAACAATTTCTCTGCCACCAGTTATCATCTGGTAATATACTGATATCAGACTGCCACTTGTTCTAAATAAAATTTGATACAGGTCATAGCGGAAGGTGAATTTGGCATTGTCTACAGAGCTGAATGGAGAGACATACAGATAGCATTAAAAAAATTTGTTAATGTTTTCAAAAATAACACAAGATCAGGTCTTGACAAAGAGATCACATTACTCTCAATTCCCCATGACAACATTATACGAATGTGTGGCATTACCTATGATGCTGAGAAAATACCCCATCTACTCATGGAATATGCTACATGCGGATCACTCTACAACTATTTGCATGGTGACGACAAACGAGATTATACAACTTCTAATTCCCTCTACTGGATGTTTCAGGCGGCTAAGGTACTTTGTACTTTGTTATTAGTCCAACCAATTAACTGATTTTTTGAATTTTTTCTCTTGCAGGGTATTTACCATCTAATGGATACAGACACAATACATTGCAACTTAAATTCCCAAAATATGTTGCTGTTCGAGAACTTTACGCTTTTGAAAATAAGTGATTATTGTTTTCCGGCCGATCGGAAAATACTTTCGATCCATCAAAATAAAGCCTATGTAGCCCCAGAGGTATGTATTCCCTAAATGAATTGGAAATAAAAAAATGAAAAATAAACTCTATTTTCTACGTAGGTCTTGGATGGAAACCCGTATACAAATGAGAGCGACATATATAGCTTTGGGATTGTTTTTTGGGAGGTGATGTCACGCAGAAAGCCCTTTTATCAATTTGAAGAACCGCTCAGTTCCGATATATATATAAGAAAGATCATTGCGGGTAAGGAAATTGAAATATTAGCAGTGTAGCGTACAACTTTTTTAAGTTTTTCAGGCGAACGTCCGGATCTTAGTGATATAATTGACTTAAGATTTAATAACAAGGAAATAATTGAAAGCTGCTGGGCAAAACCAGAAGAGCGTCCCACCATAGGGAAACTAATCCGTATGCTGTATAAGCCTGAGTAAGTTGTAAGAGCAAGTGTTATAACAGGTCATAGTTCGAAAATTATTTTCTTATTAATCACATCTTCTTTAAATTATAAGAGGTCCATCTATCAAATTATGTTATTCAATATTAATAAACTAATTTCATACGTTACATATTCCCAGGGAGTTTAAAAAAGTAGATAAGTTTGAATCTGAAGTAGCTCCGGTCGTAAACTTTGAAGATATTGAACTTGGACAGGTAACATTAAAATGCAACAAAACATAATTCATTTATAAAACCATTATTTCCACCCTTCAGGAAAGTGTTGGGAAAGGTGCCTTCGGCGACATCTACAAAGCTAATTGGCATCAAAAACAGATCGCAGTACAGAAATGCACAAAGGACTCTTTTGGTGGAAATGATTTCGACTTCGACTGCCTTGAAAAAGGGGTTAGAAACCTTTCCCGCGTTAGCCATGAGAATATTGTGGAACTCTATGGAATTACGTTCCATGGTAATCATGCCTTTATACTATTGAATTATCCAGAATGTATATCGCTTCAGAGCTATTTGCATGGAGAAGCGAAGTTTGAGTATACAGTGGCGCGTGGGCTGAATTGGATGATCCAGTGTGCTAAGGTTTGGTGAAATACTTTTGAATAAATACATGAAACCGTGTTTGACAATTATGATTGCAATTGACATTCCCACTTATAGGGTTTAGAATACTTGCAATCCATGACACCGAAACGTGTTATTCATGGATGTTTAACGCCATACAACCTACTACTAACCGATAACTACCGAATCTTGAAAATTTGTGATTTCGGCATTGCTCAGAAACGTTTCAGTCCACTGGACTTCAGATCTGATTGCAATTCTGATGATGAGGGCAAAGAGATATATGTGATGTGCGACAGTAAAAGTAGACTGACGCAATACCACAACATATTTCATTGCGACGTTTTCAACTTTGGAACTGTTCTATTGGAGGTGATTTCACGCATGAAGACAATTTACACGTGTTCACTCGATGATCTACGGAAATGTTTGCCACTTCTTACGAAGGGCTGTCTGCCCGTAGCAAAAATAATTTATCGTTGCTGGACGCAAAACTTTAAAAAAATGGATGGACTCGCTTCTGAACTCACAGATATACTCACGTAAGATTGAAATGAATTTAAGCAAGTAAAATTATAAGATAATCAAATCAATTCTTATGACTTAATTGATTTCAGAGCCCCTGAATTAAAGTTTTCTAATTTAATAAAACCACAGGGTAACATCGAGGTAATGTTTAGAATACTTATGCTTAGAATATTCTATTATAAACATCTTTTCAATTTCTAATCTAGTGTTTTGAATCGCCAAGACCGAAAACTTCTGAAATATGGGATATGTGAGAAAATATTTATTTAATATTTAGTTAAACATTAATTATTTTATTTTTATTTTTCCTCTCCGATATCATTACCTACAGGACTCCGTTTGCAGATACTGTGAATCCTGGGGATATAGAAAGAGGCAAGGTATCACGACACAAAATAAATTATGTTTGAGATAATTAAATTTTAACGTTGCAGGAACTTGGGCGTGGCAGCTTTGGCATTGTTTATAGAGCGAAATGGTCTAATAAAATTATTGCTTTAAAAATATTAAAGCTAACGACCACAAGCGATGGCTGTAAAGAATTTGAGAGGGAGGTCGAGATGCTTTCACTTGTTGACCACGAAAATATTGTGGAATTATATGGTACCACCTCTGATTTTGAGTCTGTTTCTATACTTATGGAATATGCAGATGGCGGTTCTCTCTTCAACTACTTGCACGGCGATAAACAGCTGCCTTACAATATGTCATGTGCTATTGACTGGATGGCTCAGACTGTTGAGGTTAGTTTGTATACTGTAAATTAAAACATATGATTTAGTTTTCACTACCATTTATAGGCTATAGCTTACATGCATGGCAAGCAACCGCCCATAATTCATAGAGATTTGAAATCTCAAAACTTACTACTAAAGAAAAATTTTACACATTTGATGATTGGCGATTTTGGCACTGTCAAACAACTGGCGAGAACAAACACGGCCGATATTGGAACCCCTGGTTATATAGCACCCGAGGTTTGTATTATAACCCACAAATTTGCATTGAGTTGAAATATTAGTAAATGAAATGGATCGCTCGCAGGTTCTCAATGGAGGAAAATATACGGAAAAGTGTGACATTTACAGCTTTGGCATTATTCTATGGGAGGTAATGTCGCGCAGGAAACCTTTCGATCACCTTGGGAATAGCGAGCCATTAGCAAAGAAATTTCGTTCTAGTGTTGGGGATCGGCCTGACCTGGAAGTCGAACTTATTAAGAATTGTAAACCATTGCTAAATTTTATTGAGGCTTGTTGGCATCAAAAGCCGGACGAGCGACCCACTGCTGCATCTATTGATCTTACTAAAATTCCACTTTCTGAAGTTAATATTACCAAACCATAACCAAAAAAATAAGATCAAAATACTAAAATTAAAATTATACAATATTTAATGAAAATATTACTTGTTTCTGACTCGGGTACCGAAGGAATAAGAATACGTACATCTCAATGGGTGCAATTTGAAGTTGACTTGAAACTTGATATATAATATAATATATATTATCGTCTGTGCCCACCTTGAACAAAGTTTAGGATGGGAAATCGATTAAATCGATAATTGCAAATCTCCCACAAATTGAAAGCTGGAGTGACAAAACTTAAAACGTAGATTGCCTTCAAAGAATGCCATATAAATGTACATACTTTACAATTAACGAAATCTTGTCAATGGACAAGATCGATTACTAGGAACCTGGGAAAACGCTTACAGCCGCACCAAAAATACTTTACAAGTCGAGGCACAGCTAATCAACTAATGAAAATAATTATCCAATACAGCACAAGACTGATCAGGCAGTCCGCCTCAAATGCAGGCAATCCCATCACAACGGCGGGCACTTGCAGCTGAAGGCTATCCGGCTTGCAGGCATTTGTTGGGGTGCGATGGGGTGCGAGTGAGTAGCGATATCAGTAGAGTATCGATATTTGATAGGCATCAGAATGATACGCAATTGCAAATGCATATGATCTAACTGAAATATCTTTAAGCGCAAACATATTAATGCATTTCGGTGTGCCATCCATTGTAAAAATAATTTAAACTACATCCTACATAGGGGTAGGTCTACCCATGCCCGCCGATCGTACAATTACACGACACTACACTAATCTACACATCACTAACAAACAGCTAATTTAACGGACAATGGCAATTATAAATATATATATATATAAATATATTATATATTATATAGCCTCACTTCATGTGGGGCGAAATCATTTCTGGTGGCCCTCACCCTTATGTATATCCTAGATCACATTTTATCCTAACCTCATTTTGGGTCCCATCCCCACCATTCACAAAAATTTAAGTTTACATTTTTATCAAGCCTTGCGCTTATTTAATTTATGGCTGACATTCCATGATTTAGTTTTGCTTAAACATATGTATAAATATTGTGGTGAATTTTATTTAATCTAACGAGGCACGACAGAAATTTACTCTATATTTATACACCTTATATATTGAATGTAAATTAATTAAACAAAATAAATGTGCAGTCATCTAATCATTGATCGAAGCTGCCAAGACGTGTACCTGCAAGGCGAGTGTAAGGTGTGAGAGCGGACGCCAAATACCTGGATCAAAGATTTGGAATCTCCAAGGCGGTGGAGGAAAGCCGATTTACAGTTCTGGCCATCGCACTGTCCTCATGGCTCCATCATTTTATGGTGCTCCATCAAACCACACAAAAAGCGAAAAAAAGAAATTGAAAAAAATTAACATATATACATATATGTATATGTGTGCATCAATATATATATGATACATATATATATATAATACATGTTCGAGTATGAACATGTGACGCTCTCAGCTGCTGATAGCTGGCTCATGCAGCGCCCTCAAAATTACGCACTTGAGGCTGGATTGCATGGGGTGTAATTATTTTTAGAGAGGTTAGAGGAGATGTCGATGGAGTGAGACTTACAAACGGCCGCACTCGATAAGAGACCAATGCGGTCGCCTTACGAACGGCTGCATAATGCATTTCTATATATGTATTTAAATTTAAGAATTATTTATAAATAAAGGGCAGTTCGAAACTAAACGTCCAATCCGCGCGTCTAATCTTCTTTAGACATATGTACAAATAAATAAAAACATAGATCTATATACAGTGACGGACAGCTTATTTGGCAAAGTGTCAAAGAAGCAAAGTAATTGCCTGCCAGAAGCTAACCATTCATTATTTTTCAGAAATTCCAAAGACAGATGATAGGTACATGTATTAACAACCAAAATTAATATATTTCCCCAATACACTGGGGTTTCCCCACCTGCTAGGTAGAGTTATGTAAAAAAGTACCCTATTTTGAGGGGACATCTTATTTGGCCAGGTACAAATAAAATAATATATTTGGAGTATAAAAACTTAAATAAGGATGTTAATACTTAGTATGATATCCATTAGCCTTAACAACTTCCCTTAACCTATTATTCATGGAAATACCAGCTTCCTGGTAGCTTCTGGGCTGATTCTGCTCCACTCATCCCGCAGAGCATTTTTGAGGTTTTCTTTGCTGGATATTCTGTGCTTCCGGATGTTATTTTCCAGCAGAGCTCACAAAATCTCAATGATATTTAAATCTGGAGACTGGGCCGGCGGAATTATCATGTGGGGGCATTTCCTCATAAGCCAGGACTGTACTATCTTGGCCTTGTGCTTGGGATCGTTGTCCTGGTAGAACCGGAAAGTATCTCGGATTCCAAGCTTCTCGGCACTTTGGACTAAATTTTCCCTTAGTATGTCGAGGTATACATTCTTGTCCATTGTTGTCTCAAAGAACACCAAATTCCCGACGCCGGCTGCCGAGATACATGCCCAGACCATGACACTTCCTCTGCCATGCTTGACTGTCGCCTATACGTGTTTGGGATTCAGGTCAGTATTGGACTGTCGCCACACACAATTCCGTCCGTCTGAGTCAAAAATGTGGAATTCGGACTCATCTGCACATATGACTGTGTTCCAGAACTCCAAATCCTTGTCCAAGTGGTTTTTCGGCGAACGTCATCCAAGTCCCTTTATTTTTCGCGCCTATAAAGGACTTTTTTCGTGGTACTCGGGCATTAAAGTCATGTTTGCGCAGAAACCTGCACACAGTTTCCACACAGCACTTTTTCCCCATTTCATCCTGCACCTGTTGAGCCACTTTTGGAGGCGATGGCTTGGGATTTCCCCTTATATTCCTGATGATCCTTCGCTCCTCCTCTTCGGTGAAAATCTTATTTGGTGCCTTTCTGCCCTTGCCCTCAATCCGATTTGCGTCGACGAAGCGCCGAATGATGTTGTACACAGTTGAGTTGCTCAGACTGACCATTTCAGCTATTTGGCGATGTGAATATCCGTTTTGGAAGTGTTCCAGGATGAGTTTTCGTAGTTCAATGATAGTCTGTTTGTCCATAGTCCTTTTTGGCTTATTGCACCCGAGATGCAGGATAAAATTAAACTGACTATGAAGGATTGGTCTATTTATACCGAAAATACTCAACTTTAGGTAAAAAAAATCCGGGTTTTATGGCACTCAGGTGTCCACAATGTACCTGGCCAAATAAGATGTCCCCTCAAAATAGGGTACTTTTTTACATAACTCTACCAAGCAGGTGGGGAAACCCCAGTGTATTGGGGTCATATATTAATTTTGGTGGTTAATATATATACCTATCATCTGTCTTTGGAATTTCTGAAAAATAATTAATGGTTAGCTTATGGCAGGCAATTACTTTGCTTCTTTGACACTTTGCCAAATAAGCTGTCCGTCACTGTATATATATATATAACTATTTATATACCATATAAATAAATATAAAATCAAATAATATAGTGAAGTGAAAGAAAGAAAAATATATAACAAAGTTAAAAAGCTCTGCAGTTAGAAGCGCAGAAGTACATCAAAATAAAAGAAGAAACAGTGTTAATAGGTTTAAGAGCAACATTTTTTTGTTGTGTTCTCAAGCCAATTCAGTTCTCTGTGTGTGACTAAACACCGTGGACAAGGTTCACGAAGTGAAAAGCATATATGTAATATAACAATACATTTCCATCTAAAATTCCATTTCAATATAACACTAATAAACTATAGAACGCGCCCTTTAATATACAGAATTAAATAAAAAAAACACACAATAATATAACAACAACACCGTTTACGACGAGGCCTTCTTTGTGGAGTAATTTGGGTGAATGATTGTGTTGTTTGTCGTGACGAACAAAACGAAAATGAGCAAAAGGAGAGAGTGAGAGGTACAAAAAAATTTAGAGCGAGCGTGAGCGAGGTTCCTCGTAAGCGTGAGCGTGAGCTTTGATCATGATTAAGCTCTAAAGCTCTTGCACTCTCCTCTCCTATCTTCGATATTGATATTCTTGTGGTCCGATTAACTTTTGCCATGTAACTTTTAATGATGCTCTTTTGATTGCGCTCAGAGCTTTTGCGTTTTTGCTTTTTAAAACATTTAACGTAATGCATAATGCAATAATGTTAAACAGAAAATTTTGAATTATAATAAATTATACCTCCCTTATTAAATTTGATTACAACATTCATATGCTTTTATCATAATCGCCTACATACAGTGCATCAAAGCTTATTAGGCACAGTGTCAAAGAAAAAAGTAATTGCCTGCCATAAGCTAACCATTCATTATTTTTCAAAAATTCCAAAGACCGATGGTAGGGATATATATTAACCACCAAAATTAATATATGACCCCAATACACTGGGGTTTCCCCACCCGCTAGGTAGAGTTATGTAAAAAAGTACCCTATTTTGAAGGGAAATTTAATTTGGATCAGTATAAATAAAATAATATATTTGCATTATAAAAACTTAAATAAGGATGTTAATACTAAGTATGATATCCTTTAGCCTTAACCACTTCCCTTAACCTATTATTCATGGAAGATACCACCTTCCTGGTAGCTTCTGCTCCACTCATCCCGCAGAGCATTTTTGGGGTCTTCTTTGCTGGATATGCTGTGCTTCCGGATGTTATTTTCCAGCAGAGCCCACAAATTCTCAAAAACATTTAAATCTTGAGACTGGGCCAGTGGAATTATCATGTGGGGGCAGTTCCTGATGAGCCAGGACTGTACTATCTTGGCCTTATGCTTGGGATCGTGGTCCTGGTTGAACCGGAAAGTACGTCGGATTCCTACCTTCTCGGCACTTTGGAGTAAATTTTCCTTTAGTATATTGAAGTTCACATTCTTGTCCATTGTTGTTCAAAAAATCACAAAATTCCGGAATCCGGCTGACGAGATACATACCCATGAAATGTCACTTCCTCCACCATGCTTGACTGTTGCCTTTACGTGTTTGGGATTCAGGTCAGTATTGGACTTTCGCCACACACAATTCCGTCCGTCTGAGTGAAAAATGTTAAATTTGGACTCATATGCAAATATGACTGTGTTCCAGAACTCCAAATCCTTGTCCAAGTGGTTTTTGGCGAACGTCATCCAAGTCCCTTTATTTTTCAAGCTTATAAAGCGCTTCTTCCGTGGTACTCGGGCATTAAAGTCAAGATTGCGCAGAAACATGCACACAGTTTCCACACAGCACTTTTTCCCCATTTCATCCTCCACCTGTTGAGCCACTTTTGGAGCCGATATCTTGGGATTTCCCATTATTTTCCTGATGATCCTTCGCTCCTCCTCTTCGGTGAAAATCTTGTTTGGTGCCTTTCTGCCCTTGCCCTCAATCCGATTTGCGTCGGCGAAGCGCCGAATGATGCTATACACAGTTGAGTTGCTCAGACTGACCATTCCAGCTATTTGGCGATGTGAATATCCGTTTTTGTGGTGTTCCAGGATGAGTTTTCGAAGTTCAATGGTAGTCTGTTTGTCCATAGTCCTTGTTGGCTTATTGCACCCGAGATGCAGGATAAAACTAAACTGACTACGAAGCATTGGTCTATTTATACCGAAAATACCCAACTTTAGGTTAAAAATCCGGGTTTTATGGCACCCAGGTGTCCACAATGTACGTGCTTACAATAAAATTTCCCCTCAAAATAGGGTACTTTTTTACATAACTCTACCTAGCGGGTGGGGAAACCCCAGTGTATTGGGGTCATATATTAATTTTGGTGGTTAATACATGTACCTACCATCGGTCTTTGGAATTTTTGAAAAATAATGAATGGTTAGCTTATGGCAGGCAATTACTTTTTTTCTTTGACACTGTGCCTAATAAGCTTTGATGCACTGTATATACACTTATTACTTTTTACATGTACATACAAATTTATTCACAGCAGTGTTACTGAATTGACTTGAAAACATGTGCTTGAGAAAAAAATATACTAAATCTAAATAATTATTAAGATGAATAAAATTAGTATTAGAGTAAGTGACGCACTACACTGAAAAAAAAAATATATATATATATAAACAATAAAAAACAAGTAAACTAAATAATAATTTAATATATTTTTTTTTTTTGTTATTATGCAAAGTATAAGAAAATCTATTTTATTATTTTATTTTTTTTAATGTAGCAATTTAATTTTATATTAATCAACATAATGTGTTTATGTGAGATATGTTGAGCCGGGCTTCATCAGCTGGCTTAACATAGCCTACGATCCACATCCTCTCACTTGGCAATGTTATCTGCTCTCAGCGCACTCTGCGCTGTTAGCAGCCTCCACACAGCGCACTCAGCGCTGTTATCTCTACCCAAATATGTTAACAACAGTCGAAAAATAACATTGTAACCAAACAGAAGTTGTAATTGATCTCTTGTAACAAAAGCCACGCACGAAGTTGTGCAAACATACATACATAGTGAAATAAATATATATCTACAAAACCACCCCGCTGCCTTTCACTGAAGGAAGGAAGATAGAAGATTAGGAAAAAGAAGCCCCCCCACATTTTCATGGTCCTTCGAGCCGGATATATATATATATATATATATATAAAGCTTGTTAACTCAAAACAGCTCATTCCAAGGAGTCCGACAGGCACACGCTCTCAAGTCAGCAAAATCCTGAACTCGAACAAAATGGCTTTGAACGATTTTATCGCCATTTCCGACAGACTTAGCCATTATGAGGCTATGATCAACGTTCCGTCCTCCACTCCTGCCACAGTATACACACTCGAGATCCGACGAGACCAAATCCGTTCCCTGTGGGAAAAGGTCGAAAAGGAATACGAGTTGTGCTCCAAAACTGCGATCCAAGGGGAAAGCAGTGAAAACAGTGCGATTAGGCAGAATAAATATTTCCATTGCTATTCTGTCTATGAACGCTGTGCAGCTCAGCTCAGTGAGCAAATCGCACAAGCGGCGGCTGCTAGTAGACCGCAACCAGCGCCACAAGCACCTCCGATAATGCGAGGCTGCAGACTTCCTCCCATCGACACTGAAGTTTTCAGTGGAGATTACCTCCGGTGGCCCACGTTCAGAGATCTGTTCACAGCAGTCTATATAGACAATCCCAGTCTATCCCCGGTCGAAAAGCTATTCCATTTAAATGCTAAGACCAGCGGTGAGGCGAACACTATTGTTGCCAAATCCCCGCTAACGAATGAAGGCTTTCAGTCAGCGTGGCAACACCTGACTGAGAGATTCGAAAATAGAAGACTGCTTGTGAACAATCAGCTCAAAGTGCTGTTCAACCTTCCATCCATATCCCATGAGACTGGAAGTTCCATCAAGGACCACCAGAGCACCATCCAAGGGTGCCTGAACGCGCTAGAACTAGCCAAGGTCAAGACTGACAATTGGGACTGTTTTCTGGTCTTCCTCTGTTCCTCGAAGTTCCCAAAACTGACTCTATCATTATGGGAGCAATCCTTGCATAATAAGTCAGAAATTCCGACTTGGGACGCGCTCAATTCATTTCTACTGGAGCGATACCGCACCTTAGAGGCGATAGAGGACATGAAGCCAAGCACAAGCACGCAAATACCACAAAGACCTACCCGCAAAGAGGGTTTCTCCAAGGTCAACTCCTTCGAAAACAAGATTTCAAGATCCAAGGTCAACTCCTTTGAAAACAAGATTTCAAGGTCCAAGGTCAACTCCTTCGAAAACAAGATTTCGATCAAGTCCCAATCGTGCAGGCTATGTTCCAAGGAGAATCATCCGATTCGCTTATGTCCGCGATTCCTCCGAATGTCTGTCAAGGACAGAGCTGCTTACATAAAGCAGAAAAAATTGTGTTTGAATTGTTTTGCGAGAGGCCATCTTCTCAAAGACTGCACAAGTGCACACTGCTGCTTCACGTGCAAAGGTCGTCACCACACACTCCTTCATCGTGGCGATCCCCCTTCCTCAGTAGCCTCCGCAACTGTTACTGTTCCTAGTAACCCCCCAGAAACACAATCATCTCCACAAAGTCCGAGAAATGTTCAAACATATTTCTCTGCAAACACACAAGGTGTCTTGCTCGGCACTGCCCTTATAGATATCTGCCATGCAGGTATCAAATATAAGGCACGTGCATTGATTGATTCGGGTTCGGAAGCAACCTTCATCACCAGTAGGTTGTTCAACCTGATCAATCCTCCGTTTCAACCCGTCCAAGCCCAAGTCAATGGCTTAAACCAAGCTGTCGCAGCCAAGCCTAAGAAGTTGTGTCACTTCCACATAGGCTCTCCAACAAGGCCTCGAATTCAAATTGAGATTTCGGCCTTTGTTCTTCCACATTTAGCAGGCAACCTGCCAGCGTACTCAATTCCTGAGAACGCGTTGAAGGACCTGCCAAATATCCAGTTGGCTGACCCAACTTTTTCTAGGAGCTCGCAGATTGACGTGCTATTAGGCGCAGATATCATCCCGTCCATACTACTCGGCGGCTCCATGCCAAATATTTGTGGGACTCTGTTGGGACAAGAATCAGTCTTTGGTTGGATTCTCACAGGTCCAATCACACAAGGCATTGCCACAACGATTCCATCTTTTACCACAAGGATTTCCCGTGATCCCGAACCTCCATTAGAGAATCTTCTCACAAAATTTTGGGAGGTGGAGGATCTTCCTTCGAGTCCTATAAGAGACTCAGATTCGATATGTGAAGAGAATTTTATCCGGACCACTATCCAAAATGAGAATGGTAAATATGTTGTCACCCTACCTTTCCGCAATCCTGAGCACATCCAATTGGGACACTCAAGGTCCATCGCACTCGCTCAGTTTCTGAAGAACGAAAGCCGTTTAAAGAGAAACATTCCGCTAAAAGAGCAGTACGACTCAGTGATTCAGGAATATATTGATCTCGGTCACATGAGACAAGTCCCTCACAGTGACACAGACAACTACTATTTACCCCATCATGCTGTTCTCAAACCAGACAGCACCACTACAAAGGTCAGGGTAGTCTTCAACGCCTCCAGTCCGTCCTCAAACGGGAAAAGCTTGAACGACATCCTGTATCCGGGACCGGTTCTTCAATCTGATTTAACCGTTCAGATTTTGAAATGGCGTTATTTCCGCTACTGTTTCAATGCCGATATCACCAAGATGTATCGGCAAATCTTGGTGGACTCAAGGCACACCCCCTATCAAAGAATTCTTTTCCGGAATAAGCAGGGAGAAGTGTGTGACTTTGAGCTCAGTACTGTCACATTTGGTGTCAATTGCGCTCCATTCTTGGCAATCCGAGTACTCCAACAGCTCGCAAAGGATGTCCAAGAACAGTATCCTCTTGCAAGTGACATTATTTCACACTTCATGTATGTGGATGATGTACTTGCAGGAGCCCATTCCAAGGAGCAAGCAATCTCTAAGATCCGAGAACTTCGTAAGGCTCTGGCAAAGTCCGGGTTTCCATTACGAAAATGGACATCAAATGACAGAGATGTACTCAAGGAGATTCCCAAGGATCATTTGCTGCGTGAGGATTTTCTGGAAATCGAGGAAGCCAGCGTTGCCAAAACTCTCGGTATCCGATGGCAAGCGGACACTGATGAGTTCTTTTTCTCTCCTGCCACACTCCCATCAAAGCAATCCTTTTCCAAGCGCGAAATCCTTTCGCAGATTGCTAAGCTATTTGATCCAGCTGGATGGTTAGCGCCAGTAATCGTTCGTGCCAAGATCTTCATGCAGGAAATTTGGCTCCACGATGTCGGATGGGATGACACACTTCCAGAAGAGCTGCTTCATCGTTGGCACGACTTCCTTTCGTGCTATCCAACACTGGGAGAAATTCGCATTCCAAGATGGATTAATTTCGAACCCACCGCAAATGTACAGTACCACGGCTTCTGTGATGCATCTCAACGTGCATACGGCGCAGCTCTCTATGTCCGGATAGAAGTGAATCAGCAAGTTCACATTCACCTTCTATCATCGAAAACACGAGTGGCTCCAATTAAAACAGTCTCATTGCCAAGACTGGAATTGTGTGGAGCCGTTCTTCTTGCCGACCTGTCCAAGTCACTCCTTCCACAACTTTGTAGCGATGACGTGAAATCGTACTTTTGGACAGACTCCACTATAGTCCTAGCATGGCTTAACAAGCCATCATGTACTTGGACAACTTTCGTTGCCAATAGAGTTACAAGAATAAGTCAAGCAACTGATACGGGGACCTGGTCACACGTCCGTTCCGAGTCTAATCCAGCAGATTTGGCTAGTAGAGGGGTCACGCCACAAGAGCTACGTGATAGTCAGCTATGGTGGCAAGGGCCAGAATGGTTACGACTTCCACAAAACCAATGGCCCTCCTCTATTATTACATCACTAGAAACAGATATTGAGCAACGCCCAATAAAATCAAATCTAGCCAATTTACCTCAATCCTTTGAACTCCTGGAACGATTTTCGGACTTCAACCGAGCGTTACGCGTCGTCGCATATGTGCTTCGCTTCATCAAGCGCTGTCGGAAAACCTCCGATAATTTTTCCGAGGATCTCAGCAGCAAAGAACTTTCCGATGTTCAGGATCTGCTCATCAAGCACACTCAACAATCGCAATACTCAAAGGAGTATAAGCTTTTGATCAACAAGGAACCAATCCCAAGGACCAGTCATATCCTCAATTTGAACCCGTTTCTCGATCAGACGGGAATCATGAGAGCTTGCGGCCGGGTAAGAGCCTCCAATGCATTAAGTTACGATGAAAGGCATCCCATCATCCTCCCATATTCATGCTCTTTCACCCGCCTCCTAGTTCACTTCACGCACCGCATATCGCTCCATGGAGGAAACCAATTGATGTTGCGCCTTATCCGATCACGCTATTGGATTCCGAGGATCAAGAACTTAATAAAGTCACTGATCCACTCATGCAAGGTTTGCATAATTTACAAAAAACGGCTTCAAACCCAACTCATGGGTGACTTACCCATGGAGAGGTCTTCATTTTCCAGACCCTTCACCCATACTGGTGTTGACTTTGCCGGCCCCTTTGACGTCAAAAGTTTCACAGGGCGTGCCTGTCGAATAACCAAGGGCTACGTATGTGTTTTTGTATGCTTCAGTACAAAAGCTATCCATTTGGAAGCCACTTCCGATTTGACGACCGAAAGGTTCCTCGCTGCCTTCGCACGGTTTGTTGCACGCCGTGGATGTCCTCAACAGATGTACTCTGACAACGGGAAAACGTTTGTCGGAGCTTCGAAGGCCCTCTATCATGATTTCCTTGAAGCGACAAGAAAATGTGTAGAATCCAGATATACACAACACCAATTGTCATGGCGCTTCAATCCGCCAAGCGCACCGCACATGGGTGGCTTATGGGAAGCTGGAGTGAAGAGTTTCAAGACACTCTTCTACAAATCCGCAGCGACCTGTAAATTTACATTCGAAGAGCTATCAACACTATTATCCAAGGTTGAAGCTTGCCTTAACTCAAGACCGATGTCTCCAATGTCAGAAGATCCAACTGACCTGCTAGCCCTAAGTCCAGGGCACTTCTTAGTCGGAGCACCTCTCGTGTCCGTCTGTGAGCCCGAAATTACAGAGAATTCCACGTCCATTCTAAACCGATGGCAACGCCTCAAGGCTCTTAACCAACAGCTATGCTTCCGTTGGAAAGAAGAGTACTTGAAAGAGCTCCACAAACGAGTCAAATGGCAATATCCATCTCGAAACATCCAAACGGGCGATATGGTAATTGTCAAGGAAGACAACCTTCCTGCCCATGAATGCCGTCTGGGAAGAATTCTGAGTACCCATTCAGGAGATGACCTTAATGTCCGTGTCGTTGACGTCCTTACGACACGAGGGGTCATCAAGAGACCAATTCACAAACTGGTCCTTTTCCTCCCTGATCCTAGAGACGAAGTAAAAAATCCCCAAACTTCGCCTAATTAAAGGATATCCTTTCATGTTGTGTTTTTGGTCAAACGAAATAATAAGCTTGTGTCCCTTTTCATTTACAATTTTCTTTTTTCTTTTTTTCGATTTACCACACAACAACATGCCTTCACATAAGAGCGCGACGACGGCCAATCGCCCCACCTCAACCTCATTTAGATGCCGATCAAGTGCCAAGACGTCGGCGCCACGTAGAAGACATACCCTTGCTCCTCCTCATCCAGGGGATTCGCCTACGCCCACATCTCCAAACACTCCAGCGACTATCTCGCTAATTCTAGGAGCCGATGTGTATCCTCACATCATCTTGCCGGGCATGCTTCCGTGTCAGGGCGGCCTTCCCATGGCTCAAAACACGGAGTTTGGCTGGATGCTGACCGGCAGCTGCCGATCCTAAGGCAATATCCATTTTTTTTTAATTTCCAATGCTGCGCATTGCAAGGGGGGGAGAATGTTTATGTGAGATATGTTGAGCCGGGCTTCATCAGCTGGCTTAACATAGCCTACGATCCACATCCTCTCACTTGGCAATGTTATCTGCTCTCAGCGCACTCTGCGCTGTTAGCAGCCTCCACACAGCGCACTCAGCGCTGTTATCTCTACCCAAATATGTTAACAACAGTCGAAAAATAACATTGTAACCAAACAGAAGTTGTAATTGATCTCTTGTAACAAAAGCCACGCACGAAGTTGTGCAAACATACATACATAGTGAAATAAATATATATCTACAAAACCACCCCGCTGCCTTTCACTGAAGGAAGGAAGATAGAAGATTAGGAAAAAGAAGCCCCCCCACATTTTCATAATGAAAAGTTATAAAATATTGTTTTGTACAATGTATAAATAATAACAGGGAATCTGAAAATTAAATAACATAAACATATAACTGGATTTAACATATTCCAATATCACATAACATCTAATATAACATTGTTGCACACTAACTTTACAACTAGCGTCCAACTGTCCAGAGATCGCTGGTGTGGAGGCGCTTTATGCGTCTGCGGGTTGTAATCGACCCTAGTGAGCAAGCCAATGGGTTAACATGGTTATGTAACCGGTCATTGTAGCGACTTGTGTGTCGGTTTATTTGACTAATGATAGTCTGTACACAGAAGCTAGGAATACTTCGCCTTGATCACTAGAGTCTTTAACGGCAGCACATTGTGCGCAGAGCCAACTTAAGGGAGTCAGCGCATGATGTTGCAGAGAAGATTTTATGATCACTGCTGCTCCACCACGCATGTGGTGAACCACACTTTACGCAGCGATGCTGTTTTTGGCAATATTTCATTAAGGGGATAAAATCCTGGCAGCGGTGGCACTGGGGGATGTCCAAATGTCGATCAGGGCATTCAACAGAAATGCGCACCTGAGAAATGAAATCTTTTTGTTATTCGCAGCCGGCTCAAACCCTAAATTACAAAGGTTTAGCTCCTTCTTGCTAACACGACTAACAATGGTTTGGACACCACGCCCTGCGTGCCCAGATCTGGCCAGCTCATCTCTAAGGCAATCAATTTTCTGCAACGATGGATGCAGTCCCCTGATCACCACTCGGAAACCTCTGTCCTCCTTTAGTTGGTAGGAGTGAAACGTTGTTATCTTTTCTGTAAACATTCTCTGAATTGCCCTGTAAGCGTCAATGCCACTTGGCATGGCTCTCACAGTTCCACCACCACTGCATTTAAGCATAAAGCTGTCAGCATTTAGTGCTTCCAGCAATCCAACAACGTTGTTGATACCATCAGCGATAAGTGGAGGGAGCTTGGAAGGCCTTTTAGGCTATGGTTCCGCAGTGCAAATATTTGACAGAGAACAATCGCGGATCTCGGCAGCAGCACTTAGATTTGTGTCCTCATCGTCTACAATCGGCGGAAAAATTGGGGAAGTAGGCACAACTGTAGTCTTCTCTGCCATATAACGGCTCGATGTCTGAGTCAGAATCCGTTGGCGTTAATATCACCAATATAATTTTTGGTGATTTTGTTAGTGTCGTTATTGTTGTTAGCGTTGTTAGTATTGTTGTTGGTGTAATTGCTGTTGACCTTTGCCATTCTTGCATTGTTGACTTTGTTGTTGTTGTTAATGCTGCTTTCTGAGAGCGCAGATTATAGCGGAGTTCGTTGGTCTGCCTGGCAAGAGAAAGCGAGCACCAGGAATCTGCAGCTGCAGTATCAGGCGCGTCGCCGGGAGTGGCGGTAATGGCAGCAAGCGGACCGAGCTGCGCGCGTCGTGCGTAGCTGCTCTAGAGAGCGATTAGCAGGCCGCTAACGGAAAGTGCATGGGGAGCGACAAGAGAATTTTAGCTTGACTTGAACTCTCAAAGGTACCGAAAATGTAAAACAAAATCAAAAGGGCAACGCACTGAGCGAGGGCGTACTCAATTTGTTGTTGTATTTTGTTATTGATTTGAATGCCGTGGAATTTGGCATAAGTTCACAGTCTTATTTAAACACTTTAATATTGTTACAAATTTAACTACATTAATATTATAATTAATGTTGCCACTAACTGGAGTGGTCTTGTCCATTATAAATGTTTACAAAGCAGAAAAATTGCCACAGTCGCCAAAATACGCGTTCGCGGTCGACGAAGCCAAAATAATCATTTTTTAAAAAAATAATCAATTAGATAACTTTTCTATAAAAAATAAAATATAATAAATAAATAAGTTAAAATTAACAAAATGTAACCGGCTTAATAATAAAATATTCGAATATTAGTTTATAAGCATTCATAAGTGACTCTCCCCAAACCAAATGAAAGTATTATATATATAATTAAAAGTCTGACAACGGTTTTGATTATATAAAAAAAAATACAATTCTTTATTCAGAAACACGTCTTTTCAGATTGCTGTACAAAATGTAACTCTACTTATTTTATTTTATTTTATTTTACATTTCACAAAAAATACAAAAACTTAAAAAATTTAATTTAATTTAATTTAAAATAAATTTTAATTTTATCAATCAAATTTAAAAATAAGAATTATTACAATGATTTCTGGGGGTATTTAAATGCAAAATGGTCCAACATTTGTTGCTTGAATCGGGGAAAACCCAGAAAAAAAACGCAGTCAGACCAAAAATTATTAGTAAGAATTAGTTAGTTAATTAAGCCCCACCTCCATGTTCCAGGCAAAAAAGTTATTCACAAGCAAAATTCAAAAGAAAGACTGTCAACGTATATATAGTTTAGAAAGTTTAGTATTAAGACCTCAAACATTATGATATACTAGAGAAAGAGAGGATTTTAGTTTTTTGGTGCAACATTAGAAGAAGAAGCACCAGAAGGATTCAGAGGCAGTGTACTAGGAGGCCGAATACGTTTATTATTTGAATACTCTATTATAACTAAGCCATTCAGCCAGAAATTAGCTCAGCAAATTGTGCCCAATACATCAGCCGAAACACTTAATTTAAAAGAGGAAATTTCTCTTTCATAATTAAATTTGAATTTTTAAATCCATATTCCCGTAGATGACACTTTACGCTGTATGTAGGCTTTAATGTCATCCACAGAGATATCAGGGGCAACACGCGAAATAAATCGGGGGAATCGAAACGGGCACAATGGCCTGTGACACAATTGAGCAACCACTGCTTATTGCAGGTGGTGCAGGAGAATTAAACTGCATCAACTGCTGACCATTATCAACAGTGGGTGTCAGCGGTGCAGGGGTCACCAACAGAGCCGGGGCCAATACACCTGGTTCACGAGGCAAAGCAGGCTCGGCCGATTGCATCTGCTTAAGAAACTCATTCAACAGTTTCACACTATTAAATTGACTTTCCATAGCATCAAAATCAGCACTGAGCCTACTAAAAGCTGGACGGAGATTGTGAAAGCCCCGTCTAGTTTGCCTCATAAAACCCTGAATATCCGACTCCGTCTCGCGGCATCGCTCGCAACACCACTTTAAACCCGACATATTGCCGATTATATCCTTTATCCGTTGCCTGAAACCAGCACATTTAAAGTGCACCTCGTTATCACACAACCAACAACAGATGAAGTCAGCCTGGCACTTGCAGCTTTTTAGGTAGCACGCAGACATACTGAATTTAGAAATATATATGCCCGAAAAGAAGAGAAAACTATACAAAGATTCGGCACAGCACAGAGAAAATAAGAAAACAAACAGCGCACAAGAGATGAAATAGATACAACAACACCAAGATTTGGCGCTGTAAGAATACCTACGAAACTAGACAAAACTTTGAACCACTGAAACAACAACACATGCAAACACAGTTATGAGAGCACACGAAAGTAGAGAGAGATAGAGTAATAAAGCGTTGTGAGAGCATAGGACAGTAGAGAGCGAGAGTAATAAAGCGCACACATAAACCGCTATAACAAAAACAAAGCAAAACGATCTTGCATGCAATGCGAAACAATGAGAGCGAGAGCACCAAGCGCGATCAAAAAATAAAAAACAAAAACAAAACACAGCTGTTAACCGCGCACTTTATGTTTGCAAAAATAACAATTTTTGTGATTTCTAGCAAAATTACCGATAGAACACCCAAATTACCAAAGCAATCACCAAAAATTTAAAGACAAATAAAGCAAAATGAAGTTTTCAATTAATTAAATTAAATGAATGTGTTAAAATTGAATAACAAGCACAAACTGGACGTAGCACAGCAAAAACACATCTAGTCACAGCAAAGGCTAAGACAAGACAATGTACTGTTCTTTGAGTACACTTAAATACACACACACATATACACACCCATATGTCGGTTGATGATTAAATGGCAAAAGTTGTATAATCCAAAATTGTTTCAAAAACGGGCTCTGCGATGGCAAATGGATGACGCAATTCTCGCTAATAAGGGCACACATGAATACCCTACCCACAACTCCAAACCCTATGCGACTCCTCCCCCTCCTTCTTGAGGTGTACTTTATTAGTTTTGAGCGATAGGTTAATAATAATAAGTTTTTGCGGTTGCCAGTTTATCTTGCATAGTATTTTTGTATGCAACTCTTGGGAATAGCGAGATTTGTTGAAATTGTCACGCCTACAATTTATAAGCGAAACTGCGTACATAAATCTGAGTCGAATTGCTTTCATTTTTCGAATGGACACAATGACTCTATTTCAAAAAAACCTCGATTTGCCACATTTTACTTTAAAATGTTGAAATTTCACTGATGCTTTAAATACAAATCCCAAAAAGAAATATAATGAGGAAAAATGTTTACTGCTGAAATTCCTTTGACATATTTCTGAATCTAATATAATTGGAAGTGTTCAAGTATGAACATGTGAGATGACGATAGCTGGCTCATGCAACGCACTCAAAATTAGTCAGTTGAGGCTGGCTTGCATGTGGTCAAGCTATTTTTAAAGATGTTAGAGGAGTGAGACTGCGGTCGCCTTACGAACGCCTGCATATTATATTTCTATATATGTGTTTAGATTTAAAAATTGTTTATAAATTAAGGGCCTGATCGTCAGAGTAGGCAGTTTGAAACTAAACGTCGACTGCCCGGCAGTTCGAAACTAATCGTTGACTCCGCGTGTGTAATCTTCTTTCGACAGGGAGGCTATTTAAGTGTGTATGAATTATATATATGTATAAATATTTTGAGTTTGTCAGACGGATATAAGTTAGTCATGCCAAGCAGTGAAAAATATTTACGTAAAACAATAAACTAAAATTTAAAACATAAATTGCTGGGGAAGAAAGAGTTCTGTGAATTTTTACAGCCGTTATGTTGATAGCTTGCTCATTGATTTTGTAGAGTATAGACTTAATAATAAATTTCTAAAACTCCATTTCCATATTACATTCATAAAAAATAGAAGGCGCCCCTTAATAAACAGAATTAAATAATAAAAACACACAACAATTTAACAACAACCACACCGTTTACGAGGAGGCCTTCATCGTGGAGTAATTTGGGTGAATGATTGTGTTGTTTGTCCCACTGTAAAGGCCAGCGCAGACTTTTGCACGCGGACGAACAAAACGAAAATGAGCAAAAGGAGAGAGTGAGAGAGACAAAAAAATTGAGAGCGAGCCAACGCGAGCGTGAGCGCGGCTCTTCGTAAGCG
>JAWNME010000452.1:0-15878 GCA_035044385.1 Drosophila neutralis | reverse complement strand
TATATAATATATAAATATATATAATTACGTTTTTGGTGTGAGAGTATTCCGACAGCATCAAATAAAACTAGATAATTGATTATTGTTATTATATTTTTATTTAACACAAAATATAAAGTTAAACAATTTATTATTGTTATAGTTAAACAATTTATTATTGTTATATTTTTTATTTAACACAAATATAAAGTTATACAATTAATTGTTGGTATATTTCTTATTCACACAAAATTATAAAGTTAAACAATTTATTATTGTTATATTTTTCTTAAACAATTTATTATTGATTTATTCCACCAAACGCAAAACGAATCTATGTCTTATTAGATCTGTGTACAAAATAACTCTGATTCTAGCTTATGGTTTTTTCTATAACGAAAGCTCGCATTTGCGTACTTAGTTTTAGGATTTTGTTTACGTTTAGAAAATGCGCTGAGAGGGCATTGCTCTTATGAAATGCGTTGACGGATATGTTTATGCTGAGACAGCGTTTTCACTCTTGTGCGCTGGCTCAGTTGGATTTGTTTACGCTTATACTGATGTGGTTGCAGTGAGTGTGGACATTGCTGGTTTAGTTTGATTTGTATATTTTTATGCTGATGTGGCATTTTAATTGTTGCGCGTGCTGTTGCGTTTGCTGTATGTGTAGACATGAGAGATCGGCGTGATCTGGATATGTCACTATATATATGTGTGTATCAATATATATATGATACATATAATTACGTTTTTGGGGAGTGCTGTACCGGCTGTAATATAAAGATTTTATTTAAAAGAACAGACGTCCTCTCCGCTTCACGTACAAAATCACTCTCGACTTATACTAGTAGTTTATTTAAAATGAAACCTCGCATTTGCCTCCTCTGCGATGTTGCACATGTGTCGCTGCTATCCTATTGGTGGAGGTGTCGGATGGTCCGCTTGGGTCTGGCGATGGTCCACTTGAGTTTTATGCTAGCTCTCTTGTAGAGTGCACTGACGGAGTCTAATCCGGGTGGCCCACTTGAGTTTTAGGCTAGCTCGCTTGTAGAGTGCACTGGGTGTTGTATTACACTTTGGGTTGTGATCGCTGGGACGGCGTTTCTTGTGCGCTGCTGTTGCGGTCGCAGTGTGCGTGGACATGAGAGATCAGCGTGATCTGAATATGTCACTATATATATATATAATATATGTTCGAGTATGAACATGTGACGCTCTCAGCTGCTGATAGCTGGCTCATGCAGAGCCCTCAAAATTAGGCACTTGAGGCTGGCTTGAATGGGGTCTAGCTATTTTTAGAGAGGTTCGATTAGATGTCGATGGAGTGAGACTTACAAAAAGCCGCACTCGATACGAGACCAATTCTATATATGTATTTAGATTTAAGAATTGTTTATAAATAAAGTTCAAAACTAAACGTCGACTCCGCGCGTCTACTCTTCTTTAGACATATATATATATAAAAACATAGATCTATATATCTATATAAACATATATATATATATATAAATAAATATAAATAAATATAAAATCAAATAATATAATGTAGTGAAAGAAAGAAAAATATATAACAAAGTCAAAAAGCTCTGCAGTTAGAAGCGCAGAAGTACAGCAAAATAAAAGAAGAAACAGTGTTAATAGGTTTAAGAGCTACATTGTTTCTGTGTTCTCAAGCCAATTCAGTTCTCTGTGTGTGACTAAACACCGTGGACAATGTTCACGAAGTGAAAAGCATATATGTAATATAACAATACATTTCCATCTAAAATTCCATTTCCATATTACATTCATAAAAAATAGAACGCGCCCCTTAATATACAGAATTAAATAAAAAAAAACACAACAATTTAACAACAAAAACACCGTTTACGAGGAGGCCTTCATCGTGGAGTAATTTGGGTGAGTGATTGTGTTGTTTGTCCCACTGTAAAGGCCAGCGCAGGCTTTTGCACGCGGACGAATAAAACAAATTATTACTTTTTACATATACATACAAATTTATTCAGAGCAGTGTTACTGAATTGACTTGAAAACATGTGTGAAAATGTAGGGGGTGTTTGATTCTTCCTTCCGTCTTTCCTTCTCCAGAAAAAGGCACTTGATGGTTTTGGTTGTTTTCACTTTTATGTATTTATTTCACATGAATATTTTCTACTTCTTGGTAGTTTTGCGGTTACAATACTATTGATTTAATGTTAATGTTCTAACATGTATGTTGCTAATAACAGCGCTGAGTGCGCTGAGAGGAGGTTGCATTGCAGAGAGAGAGGATGTGGATCGTAGGTTCATGATGCCCAAATGACACCAGTTGATCAAGCCTGGCTTAATACAACCAACCTAATCAATCAAAATTAAAATGGTTAAAATTAGTATTAGAGTAAGTTACGCACAAAAAAAAAATATATATATAAAAATAAAAAAAATAAGTAAATTAAATAATAATTTAATATAATTTCTTTTTGTTATCACGCAAAGTACAAGAAAAATGAATATCGTTATTAAAGCTAATAAAATAATCACTTTTTTTTTTTAATGTAGCAATTTAATTTAATATTAATCAACCTTATGAAAAGTTACAAAATATTGTTTTGTACAAAGTATAAATAATAATAGTGAATTTAAAAATTAAATAACATAAACATATAACTGGATTTAACATATGACAACATCACATAATAATAAAAGGTCAAATATAACATTGGTGCACATTGACGTTACAATTAATTTCCAGGTGTCAAGAGTTCGCTGGTGTGGAGGCGCTTTAGGCTTTAGGACTACTTCGCCTTGATCACTAGAGTCTTTAACGGCAGCACATTGTGCGCAGAGCCAACTTAAGGGAGTCAGCGCATGATGTTACAGAGAAGATTTTATGATCACTGCCGCTCCACCACGCATGCGATCCGACGGATGATTGGCTAGGTGGATATCGTAGCCTGGTAGCCTATAGTGTGATCTGGAGCAGTAGTGAGTCTCACAGACCAACATTACATCAATTTGATGGCGATAAATAAGCAACTCCAACTCATTGGCGTTATTTGCAAGGCCATTGGCGTTCCACACGCCAACGCGCATCCCAATTTGGCTCATTTATTGGCAAGTACAACGTGCAACAGGCTCATCATGGCCATCATTGTCTCATTTAACTTGTCGAATTTTGAAATAAGACTGACAAGCTGGAGATTGGAGTGTTGATAATACTGATAAGTCTGTTGCACTAGCTGATATTGATCCTGTGAGGGCTGCTCGTGTTGTTGACGCAATGGCAGCTGGTGTTGTTGTTGATGGCTTAGTTGCTGTTGACGATCTTGCTGCATGTGCTGTTGCTGTTGGAGTTGCTGCTGCTGGCGTTGCTGCGAGTATTTCTCCTGATGGTGAGCGTTCTTTCGATGCCTAAGCACATAAAGAACTTTATGTCGTCGCTTTTTGCTTGACCGCTGTTGCTCAGGAACTTGCGGAGCATCTTGTTGAGGCGGCAAAGGTTGTTGTTGCTGCTGCTGCTGCTGATGGTGACGCTGCTGCTGAAGGTGACACTGCTGCTGAGGGTGACGCTGCTGCTGTGACAGTTGCCCAAGCTGCTGAAGGAGCTAAGGAGCCGTTTGTCTGGCGGCATCAGCATAAGAGAATTGTGCATTGCGTATAGGAGTCGGGCTTCTTGGGCGCGAGTTTTGTAGATATTGAACCGGTCTTCCAGACTGAGCCACAAGCTTCCCTCCCTTGGCAACGCGCTGATATGCTGGGCATCCTTTCCAGCTTGCTGAATGGGTTCCTCCGCACTTGGCACATTTCGGATCAGCATCCAATGGTTTTTCGCACACCTTGCTAGCATGTGCTGAACCACACTTAACGCAGCGATGCGTTTTTGTTTTTGACAATATTTCATTGTGGGGATAAATTCCTGGCAGCGGTGGCACTGGGGAATGTCCAAATGTCGATCAGGGCATTCAACAGAAATGCGCACCTGAGAAATGGAGCGTAGGTTGTAAATCTGTTTGTTATTCGTAGCCGGCTCCAACTCTAAATAACAAAGGTTTAGCTCCATCTTGCTAACACGACTAACAATGGTTTGGACACAACGCACTGCGTGCCCAGATCTGTCCAGCTCATCTCTAAGGCAATCAATTTTCTGCAACGATGGATGCAGTCCCCTGATCACCACTCGGAAACCTCTGTCCTCCTTTAGTTGGTAGGAGCGAAACGGTGTTATCTTTTCTGTAAACATTCTCTGAATTGCCCTGTAAGCGTCAATAGCACTTGGCATGACTCTCACAGTTCCACCACCACTGCATTTAAGCATAAAGCTGTCAGCATTTAGTGCTTCCAGCAAAGTTGTTGATACCATCAGCGATAAGTGGAGGGGGCTTGGAAGGCCTTGTAGGTCGTGGTTCCGCAGTGCAAGTATTTGACAGAGAACAATCGCGAATCTCGACAGCAGCACTTACATTTGTGTCCCCATCGTCTACAATCGGCGGAAAAATTGGGGAAGTAGGCACAACTGTAGTCTTCTCTGCCATATGAACTGACTCGATGTCTGAGTCAGAATCCGACAGCAGATTCTCTAGTGCTTGTGGTGCTGCACGAGCACCCGCAGAAGTTGATGGCACTGCGTCCAAGTCGATGTCATCATCGATTATCGCGATTTTTCTTTTTTTGCTGCCATTGTTGTTGGCGTTGTTTGTATTGTTGTTGGTGTTGATGCCATTTGCCATTCTAGCATTGTTGACTTTGTTGTTGTTGTTGTTGTTGTTGTTGCTGTTTTCCGAGCAAGAGCGCAGATTATAGCGGAGTTCGCTGGTCTGGGAATCTGCAGCTGCAGTATCAGGCGCGTCGCCGGGAGTGGCGGTATGGTGGGTGTTGCTCATATTGGCGCAAAATTTTCGCACACCAAGCACAAACACTCTTCCAGAGTGGTGGCGGCGCACGGCCAAATCACACTGCACCAGCAGAGTTGCTCGCGAGCGTCGATAGTTTCAAATCGCGAGAGAGAGTAACGGAAAACACTCACTCGCACAATTGCCGATGCTCTGCAGCAAGTGGACCGAGCTGCGCGCGTCGTGCGTAACTGAGAGAGAGAGAGCGATTAGCCGCTAACGGAAAGTGCATGGGGAGCGACAAGAGAATTTTAGCTTGACTTGAACTCGCAAAGGTACCGAAAATGTAAAACAAAATCAGAAGAGCAACGCACTGAGCGAGGGCGTACTCAATTTGTTTTTGTATTTTGTTATTGTTTAGAATGCCATGGAATTTGGCATAAGTTCACAGTCTTATTTTTGTGGGAATTAAACACAAATTTAACAATTTAAACACTTTAATATTGTTACAAATTTAACTACATTAATATTATAATTAATGTTGCCACTAACTGGAGTGGTCTTGTCTATTAGAAATGCTTATAAAGCAGAAAAATTGCTACAGTCACCAAAATACGCGTTCGCGCTCGACGAAGCCGAATTGATCATTTAAAAAAAAAATATTCACTTAGAACATTTTTCTTTAAAAAATAAAATAAAATAAATAAATAAATAAAAATTAAAAAAATTAATAAAATGTAGCAGGCTTTAGGAAAAAAAATATTCAAATATTAGTTTTTAGGCATTCATATGTGACTCTCCCCAAACAAAATGAAAATAATATATATCATTATAAATTAGAGAATTGAAAATGCTCCAATTGAAGATTCGACAATAGTCTAGATAAGTAAAAAATATAATCTTTTATTCCAAACACGTCTTATTCGATTGGTGTTCAAAATGTATCTCAACTTATGCTAGTGGTTTAATCTATAAGGAAACCTCGCTGCCGCTGCTGTCCCATTGGTGGAGGTGTCGGATGGCCCACTTGAGTCTCCCGCTAGCCTTCTTGTGGAATGCGCTGACGGAGTCTAATTCGGATGGCCCGCTGGTTGCAGTTGGGTTTGTTGTTGACGTTGTTGTGTTTGTTCCCCTGCGATGATTCTTGTGTCAACGTTTTGTGCTGAGACAGTGTTTAATTCCTGCAGCTGCTGTTGTGGTTGTCGAACTATGCTATTGTTGTTGCAGTGAGTGTGGACATGAGGGATCTGCGTGATCTGAATATGTCACTTCCCATCCTTTAGAAATTGGCTTGTCCTCAAGCGTTCAGTGTAGGATACATCCTTAAGTCGTTGGTATTTTCCACGGTTGCTTTGTCTTCATTTTCGACGGGTGGTGTCGTTGCATCACTATTCTTATATTTAATTATCATTTGTTTTGGTAAATTTTTGTATTTGAACAAAGAATAGCTTATTATTACTATTGACAATATTGTTACTAATGTTAATAAGGTATTGTTTAATCTTGTATGTTCTCTTATGAGTTCTTTAGTTTGTAAGAATGCTAATGGCTCTGTTTTAGTTATATTATTACTGATATAAACGGTTTGTGTAAAGTCTGATATTACATTTGTTCTGGACAGAACAATTGGTTGCTTTGATAATGTTGTTTCCAAAAATTTCAATCTTTTGTGGTACACAGATTTGATTAAGTGTGACTTTAGGTAAGTTCCAAGTTAATATTGCATTCGGTTCTATGAAATTTATTTCATAGTTTTTCCTTGTTTTTGTGTATTGACATTCAACTTTCGTTTGTTTCAAGATACCGTTTATACATTTGTTTGTTATTAGTTAGTTATTCTTGTGTAAATAATATTTATCTCTAATAGTTTCGGTTAAAATATTCTTTTCTTCGTCTGGATATAGTATTATTGAATATAAAGTTTCTTGTGACAGAGTTTTCGGTATATGTGATATTATTATAATTTCATTTGTCTTGGTTTTTATCCAAGTTGAATCGACATTTAATACATGATCATGTTTTAGTAATTTTGGGTTAAAAATTCCCAATCTGGTCAGTTGCATCCCCATCTCGATATCTTCGATGTATTCAGCGAATTTGTAAACTTTTCCTACTAAATTTAGGAGTCCTCGTTTCTGTCTTTTGATTATCTTTATTCCGTTCACTTCTCTATGAAGATTTTCTAATAGATATTCTATTTGGGGTAGAGCACTAAAATCATATGTCTGAGATATTAAATCTTTTTCAGTATTTTCGGTTTTTGTCAGGTTTACTGTTAGGCAATGGTATTCGAAATCTGAAGGTATGCCCAATGAGCCTGTTTTAAATAAAACGAACCCGATTTGTGCTTTTACTTGGTTTACTTCTATATTTTGGGTGTTACTCTGAGTTATTGTTAGCGTTAGTATTATCATTATTAGCAGATGGACCGGTAGATGAATCTTCCGTAGTTGACCTGAAATTATTGTTATATTTGTTTATGTTTATTTTCTTTTTCTTTTTGAATTTAGTTTTGTAATGTATGATTTTTCTTCCTCTATTCGTTTCTTTGAAATGTTTGCTATCTAACTGTTTTGTTATGCCTGTTTCACTGAATGGATCTATAGTTTGTATCTATTTCGTAAGTTTTTCTTTAGCTTGTTGATCTTTTTAATTTTATTCAATTGGGTATTGTATGCTGGTGATCCGGCATAAATGAAGATATCTGCTGGTGTTCTACCAGTAGTGCTATGTATCGTTTTATGGTTATAAGTGTAAAGCGTTATTTCGAATTTTGTTAACTTATTTTCTTCGTTTGTGTCTGAATTAATTATTCTTAATTTTTAGTTGATTGTTTTATGAAACCACTCTACGTCTGATATGCCGTTCTTACTTGTTGTGATTCTAATTGTAACGTTTTCTGAATCTAACCAAATTTGTAATGCTGCACTCATGAATGCTGAGCCTTTGTCTGCTTTTATTCCTAATGGTTTTCCCATTTCGTTGAATATTTTGAACAATGCTCTTTTTGCTTCTAACCAATCTTTACCATTTATTTCTATTAATGTAGCGTATTTTGAGTATACGTCTATTCATGATAAAAATTGCTTATTATTGATCATATTAAAATCTATAACGTATTTCTCTCTAGGGTTGAAAATCTCAGGTGTTATTTCATAACGAAATTTTGTGTCCCTGTGTTCCACTTTTGATATATTACAGATTTCGCATTCGTTAGTTATGTTTTGTATTAGTTTTTGATAATCCGGAAAATAATATTTTTCTTTAAACATTACTATAGTTTTTTCTATTCCTGGATGTAAAAGTTTTGTATGGTCGTTTAATATGGTTTGTTTCAATTCTGAATAAGTTTGGATATCTTTAAATTTTTTTGTGGCTCTCATAGTTTTTAGCGGACAATCTCTTTGTATTATTTCTAAATAAGCTTTTTCCTGTTGTCTGAAGAACTAGTGGGATGGTTCGGATGGGGCTGAGCTGAGGCCACCAGGCGGGTCGCAGGTTGCGGACAGCGAACGGCCTCCCTTAAGGGAGGTTAGCTGCGAATAGCGGGCAAATGACCGTGAATAAGCAGTCCCGGACAAACAGCGGGCACGATTATTATTAACCGTGCCGACAGTGCGCTTGTGTTGCCGCCTCTTAAAACATAGCCTCACACAACTCCCCAATCCCCCAACACTACTACCTGCCCCCATCCTACCCTCACACATCTTACTCCGGGCCGGACTAAGGTGTAAATCGAACCGTGCCGAGAGTCAACTTGGCTGGGGGCCCGGATTATCAAATAGCCCAGTTCTTAACGGTGGGCTCAGGCAGATGGCGACCGCCTGTTCTAATTAGTCTTACCTGGGTATCGCAGATCTCTGCCCGGGTGGACTCTACTTTCTCTGCAATTTGTGGGAACAACATGAATAGAAAATCAGACTTAAAAATCCCGCAGGACCTCACTGCAACCGAAGTCGAGAGACTGATGGAGGACCGAGCCCTGGACGGGGGGAGGTCCTCATTTGTGGCAACAACTCCACAACCCACTCCAACACCAAGGAGGATGCCCTCTGCACAGCAAGGGCACAATCAGCAGGCAACCGCCTTGCGAGAAGAAGGTGGGGTCGAAACACCTCGACCACCACACCCAACAGCGAAAGCTGGAGGCAAAGCGGCATACAGGCCGAAAAAGAAGGGAGAACCCCTCCCACCGAGGGGCCAACCTGGAGGGCGACGACCCAAACCGCAAAAATCTGAGCGGGGCACGGGTCAAATGGTGCCTAAGATACCTCCAACAAGGGATGGCCCCGGATGACGCCCTCAAAAAGGCAAAAGAGCCAAGGGATACGAGTGCGGCACCAGCCCCCAAAAGAACCAGCAGTGCTCTGACACCGCCGACGACCACCCCAAAAAGGTGGTGCCCGACGGGCAAGAGCGCCGCTCATGGTTCAACGGGGGCACGAGCGCCGACTAGCAGAGGTCAGGAGGAACTGGACATGCGCCAGAGCACATCAAGTGCAGCGGCTAACAAGTCCAGCTCAGCCAGACCAGTTGGGCCCCGCATTTCATATGCGGCGGCAGCCAAGACGGTCAGGGTGGCGATATTGCCTGAGGGTTACCCTCAGGTAATGCTCAGCCACAAAGACCTATCTACGCTGGAGGAGATCATCATAGATGACCTCATTGAAGAATACGGTGGTGGTGACACCGAGATTTCATTCGCGGGCATTCATTTCAGGATCGGCTACCTGCTGATCGAATGCTCAAATGAATGCTCAGCCAAATGGCTAGTAGATAAGGTGCCACGGCTGCGGTCATGGAAGGGGGTGACCCTAGAATGCAAGGTAGGGGGCGATATACCGTCGCCCCACTGCATTACCTTGTACTGTCCAAGAAGTAAAGATCGGTCTACCGAGTCCCTGTTGCCCCTTATCGGGGTTCAGAACGGGATGGACATCTCATCTTGGAAGGTGATCACTAGGAGGAACGAAGGGGAAGGAGCACTCCTAGTAATTGGAATTGATGAGATTGCCAAGAGGAAGATCGTCGACAGAGGACACCAGATAAACTTCCGATACGGGAACATCCCCGTAAGCGGACTGAAAAAGAAGGCTGGGGGAAATACGCAGCCCACCCCAACACAGGAGAAAGAAGCGAGGGTGCACCCATCGAACGGATCGAGCAATCAGCCGGCCGTCATCATCGACCTGTCAGAAGACCTGGCGGAAGATGAGGACCTGGCGGATATGACGCTCGGCCCCGACGAACTGGGTGAAGCTGAGGACGGGGACGCAATGATGTCCTCGCAAGAGTTGAAGGAGGAGCTCGGAGAAGAGAAAGGAGCTGACGTTACATTGACGGACAGCGGTGATGGGTGCAGCTCTGGGCCCCAACCACCAAGTAAGCAGGAGACCCTCCTCCAGTAGATGACGGGAGTCATCACAACGGGCCTGGCCCAGGTAAACATCCACCGTGCCAAGGCAGCCTCGGCTGTCCTTGCGAGGATGTTTACCAAATGGCATCTTGGGCTAGCCCTGGTGCAGGAGCCATGGGTGAACAATGGCATTAAGGGCCTGTTCACGGCAAGCACCAAGATAATATGGGATCAAAGACACCCAACGCCGAGGGCATGCATCATGGTAAGGAAAGAAATTAACTTTACTATCCTTTCAGAATTTTTGACGAGGGACTGCGTTCCCATAGTAATACAGGACAAGGGAAATGCCACCCCCCTGGTGATAGCATCGGCCTACTTCGCAGGAAATGAAGTCTGCCCACCGGCGGAAGTGGCGGGGCTGGTGGAATACTGCCGAAAGATGAAGACGCCGATGAAGACACCATATGGGGCAGCAGCGACACCAACACGAGAGGTGAGTGCCTCACAGATTTTATATGTAGATATAATCTAGAACTTGCCAATGTCGGGTCTACACCGACATTTGTAACCAGAATCAGAGAGGAGGTGCTAGACATCACCCTCATCAGTCGGTCCCTTCAGCCTCATCTTAGGGACTGGCATGTGTCTCAGGAAGAATCTATGTCTGACCATAGAATCATTCTCTTTCGCATAGAATTAAACACGGGTAGCAGCGTACCGTGTCGTAACCCCAGGAAAACGAACTGGGAAGGGTTTAGGTCAGCTCTAGAGCTAAACCCCAGTAGTATATCAAACATACCCAGAAGTCCACTCGAACTAGAGTGGGCTGTAGAAAATCTCAACAAAAGCGTAATTAGCGCTTTTGAGGAGAATTGCCCAGTAGGGAAGAAATTCAAAGAAAAAGACGCCCCTTGGTGGAGCGAGAGCCTGGAAAGGCTGCGCCGCACCACACGCCACCTCTTCAACAAAACGAAGAGACACGGCACATGGGAAAGATATCGCGAGAGCCTGACATCCTACAACAAGGAAATAAGGAAGGCCAAGCGAGCTAATTATAGGAACTTCTGCGAAAGCATAGGAAGTACCAGTGAAGGCGCCAGGCTCCATAGATTGTTATCTAAGCGGACGCCTGACGCAAACGTAGCATTGAAGCGTAGAGATAACTCCTATACAAGCAACAATGCACAAAAACTGAAACTGCTCTTCGAGACGCACTTTCCAGGCAGCATACCGATGCAGGAAAGTACCATCGAAATGACAGACAGCAGAGTTAGAATATCTGCTAACGAATGGGCGTACGCCAAGTCAACGGTCACTCCGGAGAGACTAGAATGGGCAATTGGAACTTTCCAACCCTTCAAATCTCCTGGACTGGACGGAATATCACCAGCTTTCCTCCAGCAGGGCCGAGAGATACTCCTCTCACCTGTCAGGAAAGTACTCATTAGTAGCCTAGCCCTCGGGTATATACCGAGAGCATGGAGTAGAGCTAGGGTGGTCTTCATCCCCAAGGCAGGGAAGAAAGACATCACCAACCCAAAGTCCTTCAGACCCATCAGCTTGACATCGTTTTTACTGAAAACGTTGGAAAAGCTAGTGGACTATAAAATTAGAAGTACTCTGCTAAGGCAAAGCCCGCTGCACTCAACGCAGCATGCATACAGAGCAGGCAGGTGCACGGGCACTGCGCTCTATCAATTGCGACGCACCTTAAATGCGGCAATAGAAAACAAGGAAGTAGCATTGTGCGCCTTTCTAGACATAGAAGGCGCCTTTGACAATACATCTCATGGGGCGATTGAAGCAGCCCTCTATAGGAGGGGCCTGGACTCCATCACCAGCAGATGGATACGTGCTTTGCTGGAGTCCAGACAGGCCACGACATCAACGCATGATGTCACTGTAACAGTCTTAACGACTAAAGGCTGCCCCCAAGGGGGAGTACTGTCTCCGCTGCTCTGGAGTCTGTTAGTGGGTGAACTACTTAACAGACTTACCACCAGAGGCATCCAATGTCAAGGTTATGCTGATTGTCATCATGGCGCGGGGCAGATTCGAAGAAACACTCTGTGACATAGTCCAGTTAGGGTTACAAATAACGAGTGATTGGTGTAGGGAGGCTGGACTCAGCCTGAATCCCACAAAAACAATCATCGTCCCCTTTACTAGACAATACAAATTGCAGAGGATGAGACAGATAAGGCTATCAGGCAGCCTAGTAGAAACAAGTAAAGAGGTAAAATACCTCGGAGTCACATTTGACAGTAAGCTAAACTTTGGTACCCATGTAGAAAACACTGTATCAAAGTGCTCCAGGGCGCTTTATACATGTCGCAGCATAGCCGGCAAATCATGGGGCACATCACCAAAGATAATAAGATGGCTATACCTAATGGTAGTAAGGCCCATGCTAACCTATGGGGCAATAGCATGGGGGGACAGGGTGCGGCTAACAACCGTGCAGAAACAGTTACAAAAACTGCAAAGAATGGCCTGTGTATGTATGACAGGGGATATGCGCACCTGCCCTACAATGGCCCTGGAAGCCTTAATGGAGCTCACACCGCTCCACCACACCATAAGGCTCCAACAGAAAGCAACGCTCTTAAGGATGTCAGCTGAAGGAGTTGGGGGCAATCACATCCTAAGCCACAAAGATGCCCAACTCCTAGCAGGTGAACTTCCCCTGATTATGCAACCCAGGGACGAAATGACGGCCGAATATTTATTCGAGCGAAATTTCAAGGTTCATATGAGCAGCAAAAGGGAATGGACAACGCTAAACGAAGTCCACCCTATGAAACCGCACACCATAAAATGGTACACCGACGGATCACTCACCACACAGGGAACAGGCCTTGGAGTGGTGGGTCCCCGTGTATCACACTATGAGTCCCTTGGGAAGCACACCAGCATATTTCAAGCAGAGGTGTGTGCGATAGGAAGATGTGCGGAGTTTAACCTAAAACGACACTATCGGAATGCGGATATATCCATTCTCTCCGATAGTCAAGCAGCAATAAATGCTCTAAACGGGACGAAAATAACATCCAAAATAGTCCACGAAGTAAGATCCAAGCTTGACCAACTCGGGAAACATAATAGGCTCACCCTAAGATGGGTTCCGGGTCACATTGACATAGCGGGGAACGAAGAAGCTGACAAGCAAGCAAAAATTGGGGCAGAAAGACCCATGATAGGACCTGAGCCGTATTGTGGCATAGGAAGACACACAATACGGCTATATATCAGGGATGAAGAGAGACTGATGCGAGAACGGAGCTGGGCTGAAACACCAGGACTCCGACAAGCCAGAAGTCTCATAGGTGGATATAATCAAAAGCGATTTAAGCTAATGATATCCATGGGGAAGAATAGACTCAGAATACTCACAGGCCTATTAACAGGACACTGTAGACTGAGAAGTCACCTAACCAAATTAGGTATTTATAGTAGCAACACATGCAGGTTCTGCGGATACGAGGAAGAATCCTCGACGCACATCCTAGCAGAATGCGTCGCCTTAACTAGGAAAAGATGCAGCATCCTAGGGCAACATATCATGAGGCCCAAGGAAATGGAAACCATCAACCCAACAAAGATTCTAGCTTTCGTGCAGGAGTTGGGATTGATGGAAGAGCTGTAGGCTCAGTAAGGGGGCACAATAGACCTTATAGGTCGCAGTGCTATATATCCCCAATTATAATAATAATAATAATATATAAAACAAAATAAAAACAAACAAAAATTCAAATTGATAATATCAAGGAGCAATGTGAAACATGAAATTTAAAATTGAAAAACCTCTTTAAACCTTAAGCTTAGTTTTTGGATATCTTAATTTTCTCATTAAAATTAATAACGTAATGAAGTTTAAAAAAATGAGAGCGTAAAATATTTCTTCTTCTTCCGAGTCATGGGGTCGTAAAAATTAATTGAGTTGTTATGCACATTTGGGGATCTGAAATTACAATTACCCTTGCAGGTCATGGTCGGGTCGGGTGGGGAAGGTGTGCGTCGAACGACACCTAGACCACACCGCCGTCGTGGCTACCTACGTATCCTTGGTTCCCTCACCCTTTTCTGTCTTCCTGAATTCCCATTTATCCGATCCTTTTTTTATGCTTTTTGGATTACTTTTTTATTATTTCGTAGTGTTGAATTCGGATTGACCGGAATGGTCAATTCATTTAAGTATTTCCCTACAGGGCTTTAAGTAAAATTTGCGTAGTGTGCCGAGATAGGTCAACGAAAACCTGCTGACATGTTGAATATTTCCGGCGAGTGGAGAATTTCGGAAAGCCTTGCCAAATTTCTTCAGCATTTTTGTATTTTTCCCAAAAATGTGATCGACTACAAACTACTGCCGATACCACTATTAGTAATACTACCACTACTATGTTCATTCATCGTTACTACAACACAGAATGTAAAACACACAAGTCCAATACACTCTTATACAATAAATCTATACATATAAATATTCAGTTTCATAATACAATACCAACTCTAAAATATGTAAGTAAAAGTGTAAATACATAAGTAGTACTCACTGTACGATTTGCTATTACCAACAATCATTTATATTATATATTATATATACTATATATTACCACTAAGCAGACACTACATAGAGGCGTCAAATCGACAAAAAGTGCATCAGGTTTGCTCTCAGAGCCTGGGTCCCAGCAGAGCCTAGAGTCTGTCGAACAGCGAACGCAGGTCATTATTTCACTTGACTTCGCAACATGAATCATCGCGGATGAATGTAAAACACAGCCTTTTTTGAGCAATCGTGCTTGGGTGCGAGCAGGTAGGCTTTCCGACCTTTTCTAGTAGACCCGAATGGGTTATGAGTGTGTGCGAGAAAATAAGCTATGCTGCTACCGGTGCAATAAGATCCTTAAATGTGTGCGAAGATAGCAGCAACACTTTATCCTTGTATTTTTGGCACTCGATTCTCAAATTTTTAATTTTTGGGCCTGAAAACAGTTCTACAAATGACAATGTTAGCTTAACAAACATAAAAGTAGATTCTTTCGCATAAATTCTTAAAATATGCGTAATAAAAAGTTAAATAGTCGACAGTCACAAACTTGATTAAAAGTTAAACTCATCGGAAGTAAATCTAATAAAATATATTTCAGATCTACTACAATTATTTTTCTTTTGTCTAGTCCACATTGTCTAGTGGAAATCTTAAAAGGGGTATCAGTGTCTCGACATGCGAAATAGTTTGTTCGAACAGCCGTCTGTGGCGTGATCCCGTTGAATCGTAAATTTGAAAGGATGCGTATATCGAGATAATGATATCGTGTTTTAGATTTTCACAAAATTGATCAACAACTAAATCCCCCCACTTTGGGAAAGGTTACACATCTGGCCCAAAAACTGAATAATTGAAAATCGAGTGCCAGCTCGCACACAAAAAGACAAGGATAGAGTGTTGCTGCTTTCTTCGCACACATTCAAGGGTCTTGTCGATGTAAATTAATTAAACAAAACAAATGTGAGGCTTCTAAATCATTTGGGGACACCCTAACCTACCCTTCGGAGCTACTAGGGACAGTTGTGAAAAATAAATGTCGAAACAAATAATGAACAAAAATACAGTTTTAGTGTTCTTCACCACCTTCCTGTGGTGTCTCAGTGACAAGTATGAAAATTGGAAATATGGCATTTAAGTTGGCAAAATAATAAATATAAATGGATTAATTAACTAAAAAATATTT